>CAUYRT010006212.1:0-32257 GCA_963574885.1 Lepilemur ruficaudatus | reverse complement strand
ATGCTTTAGGAATTTTGAACTAAAGGTCAGAAAATTAGAACACGAGGTATTTTTGGCAGACGAGAAAATCTATAGGTCAGCAGTGGCTCTGCAGTGTTGAATCTCCCCAACTTCGGTGCCAGGAGTAAACAATCCAGGCTTTTCCTTAGACGAGGAACTGACAAAAAGCCTTTGAGGCCATCGTTCACCAGGGAGCCTGGTTCCCACATGCTCCAAGCATCCCCCTGTCCTTGAGGTGAGCCAGCAGGTGTGCTGGTTCCACAGCTGGTGTTTCCTCCACTCCTGCCGACCAGGTGTGGCCGCTGCCTCCTCACTTCACCGTCAGGACACACTGCATACGCCACATTAGAGGTGATGTGGAAGAAACAGGAAGGAAACTACTCAGGGATTTCTGCCAGGTAACACTGGGAAGAGACACAAGTTTGTTTGGAGTTCCATGTTGTTCTTGTCACACGTCCTCGTCTGTTTCCTACGAGCCTTGGCAGCATTGGGCAGCCTGTGACGCTCCACCCCTTGGTGTGGTACTAATCCTGCTTGCGTTTCTGTGTCCAGGTGTGCACTGTGCCTCCGTGAAAACTTAGAGCACTCCTGAGTGGTGAAGAACCCTGGGTGAGGAAGGCCAGAGGCAGGGACCCGAGGATGGGGATGGGGTAGGTGCCAATAGGGCATCTCCTGGTGTTTGCCCTTGTGTCTGCATCTGAGCAAATTGGTCTGGGAGGCAAATTCTTAGACGTTTCCAGGAAAACAAGCACCATGTTCTGCCTTCACCAACAACCCACTATTCCCCTCACTCTTCAGCAGGATTAAAAAATGAGTGAAGGCGTGTTGGGGTCTGTACCTCTCCCTGCTTGGGGATCAGATCCCCAAGGCGTGATCCACACATGCACGTGTGTTATCCTGGGTTGGTTTTTTTTACCCCCAAGAAAAATAGGTAGGTACATAGGTACCACCTTGCCCTGATTTCTCTCTTCTTTAACTCTTCTTAAACTACTTGTGAGAGCAACATCTTGTAACATAGTATCTTATATTCCCCAGTTGCTGAGTGTCTTGTTGCTGTTACTGTTTTCCTTCCCTAACTATCTTAGTCAGCCTTTCAGAACCAGACCCAGAACACACAGTTCTTTCCCTTCTCGGTCCTGGCACAGTACTTGGCCCTAGGCAGGCGGGCAGTGGGGTTGTGGGCCAGTGTTTTACAGAACTAATCAAGTATGGGGAATGGCCGGCTGACTGTTTCTCAATGGTCTTAGCTAGGAGCTTTCGGCATGTTCTTGGATGCCCTTGGCAGGACTTAGTAAGTCTTCAGTTCTCCCCTGCAGCCTCCCCAGAAGCTTCTGTGGGGACAGTGACAGCCCTGACTGCAGCCTGAGAGGTTCAGCCACAAGCAGGGCCCAGGCCCAGGGAAAATGGAGCCTCAGGCCATAGTTCATGAGGTTTGATCTTACCCAACCCGACTCAGCCAGGGATCTCTGCCCACAGCGTGTCCCACCTCCACATGGGGGGCAGCATGCCTCATAAGTGTCCCTGGGGACCTCAAGGCTGGAGAGCCCAGGTGCTGATCAGGACCTCTGAGACCCTGGCAGGACACGGTGCTGGTCCTTGGCACTGCAAGGAAGTGCACACACAAACCAGTGGTTCCCCTCTGCTGACTGTTTCAGTAATGAGGAGCATGACCCAGAGGAAAGGAGCGAACTATGCTGGCTGTAAGCGGCAGTGTGAGACACAGCGGTTTAGGAAGGGGGTCTACCAGCCAGCGGGATTTAGAGATGTGCTTGCTGAATGCAGAACGCTGTTCTGGATCTGAAGCAAGTTGGAGAGGCTTCAGGGAGCCTCTTCCAGAGACCAGCACGGACTGAAAGTTTGTCAGCCCAGGGGCAGCTGCACCCGCAGTCGGCCTTGGGACAGGCTGCATCCAGCCTCTCACCTGGGGCCGCGGGAAATGACAGCGTGCTGATGTTTGTCTAGACCATTTTTACCTCAGGCCTCAGCTGTGTTTCTTCCTCACCGCAATGCACGGCTCATATGCGCAGTAATATTCCGACAGGCCGCATAGGTCAGTGGTGGGGTTAATTTCCGCCTCTTGAGTCCCTTGCTGGGCCCTGTGGCTTTGGCATGCCCTGTCCTCCCACACCCGCAGCCCAGGGCATGGGATTCCCAGACCCAGTCCCCACAGGCCACCCTGGGCTCATCTCGCGGATGCCCTCAGCACCGTGACTGTCAACACCGTGCCTGGACTTTGCACCTCTCCATCCACGTTCTGCGTTCTCACTTTCTCACGTGTGCCTTTCCTGTCTGAGCAGTCAGGCTGTGGTTTGCAAACTTTAGTGAGCATCGGCCTCAGCCAGAAAGCTCCGGGCACAGCCAGGGACGGGGCCCAGCTGAGGCTGGGGCAGAGGTGGCTGGTCCACACGGCACAGGGGGCAGAGCTCACCAGGCCCCCACATCCCGCGCGGAGCCCAGGGCCTTTCCTCATCCTCCGCGTCTGCACTCCTCACATTTAGCACACGCCGCCCTCTTGCGGCCGTGTTCTTCCGCCACAGTGACCTTGAAACAGCCCCTCTGTAACCCCGAACCACCCACGCATCCTGCCTCCTGCCACCTCACCCTACACACGGTGTCACAGTCCTCTCAGGGACCTTCCCATGGAACACTGCCCCGTCACATCTTCAAATGCTTCCAAAGCATTCTTACATCCCTCTGCCATCTCATCTTCAGAACGTCCTGGGGAGCGGGGATGCCCTTCATTCTCCCGGTGAGAATCCGGGGCCAGCCCCATCCAGGGCCCACATTGCAGCAGTGGTTCCATGCTAAACTCTGAAGTCAGCATCCCAGATGTCCTCTGCTCTCAGGAGTGCCACTTTGCGGTTGGGTTGCAAACCCTACACCAGTCTGACCTGCATTGTTTCTTCCCAGCAACCCTTTTGTGGATTAACGTGTGGACCACAGTCTTCCAGGCCCATTCCCTTTCCAAGTGTTCTGACCACAGCCGTCTGGCTGGAGGGTGTCTCAACCCCATCCACATATAAAGAAGTTGGAAGGAAACTTGTTTTGTCAGATTCCCTGCAGCCCCGAGGATGGTCCTGGCCTGGCAGAGATCTGCCTCTGGGCCACCCTCTCCTCAGGCAGGCCTTGCTGGTGGTTGCGGTTTTTCAGATGTGAGGTGAGGGCATACGTAGGCATGGAGAGGTTGGGATCTGGGTGCCCATTTGGTGACAACAGAGAGTTTCTTGGCTGAGGTCCAGGGCTGTTTTTACTGCAGAAGGAACAGCATGTCCAGTTTTACAGCTGGAACCAAATACGCCCATCTGGAGTCCCTGGAGGTCATAGGAGTCTCCAGCATCTTCGTTCCAGAGGAGACCACGTGTGTGGGGAGACGTGTCCTGCAGCTCAGAGGTGCTGCCTCACCGCTGGTTCTAACTCTTCACCATGGACTGTGACCAAAATAACACTCCAGTCACTTGGACACATGCTGTGCTTGTCTTTATGCATCTCTGCCGTGTTACCTGTTGCTAACACTTCCTGTTTAGAAAGGAGAGGGCGCTTGATGCTGGGGGCCTGGGCACATTTAAGAGTCAAGTCAGGTAAGCACTCATACCATGCATGCACATCTTGGGGAACTCTCTGAAGCCACCTCAGTTCAACCAGTGGTGCCAGATGAGGAAGGCGGCAGATTCTGGCTTCATCCTGTTTCTGGTCAGCCCACTCAGAGGAGTGCAGGGCTGCTGTATGCTGCTTTCACAGCTCTCAGGTCCTTCAAAGTGGGAGCAATTATGGGTTCTGGTTTCAAGCGACTGAGGACTCACTTTCTGTCGGAAGACAGAGCCTGGTTTAACAACTGCATGTTCCAGATGTCTTGGTTCCAGGATTTGTCCTTCCTGCCCCTGTGCTCAGGCCCCCTCAGCGCCCTGCAGAGCAACACCTGGTTCCCCGGGAAACCATTCTGATGCGAGCCCAGGGGCTTGCTGGTTGCCACAAACACTTGTGTCCTGGCCAGCTGCTCATAAACGAAGGCAGTCTGTCCTCCCCATCACAGCTTTGGGGTGGGGAGACCCACCATGCTGGCATCTCCAAGGAGAGCAAATGATAGCCTTATTCATCCTCTTAATTTCAACTGTAAAACAGAAATACACTTGCTGCCGTCACCAGGACCACTGCCCTCCACTGGCTGGTCAGCTTACCCCTTCCTCCCTAGGTTTCTGCTGGTGGCTGAGCCCTTCTAGAAGAGTACGTCCTCGCCGTGGGGTGCCCTCGACACTGGCCCTCTCTGGCTGCTGGTTGTCCCTGTGTCATCCATTCCTTGAGCCCCTGCTGTGGGCCAGGCTGTGGGGACACAGCCTGCACAGAGCAGAGAAACAAGTTGAGACCCGAGTTGTGTGGAAGGACACACACTGTGAAGGAAGCAAATCCTGGAGGGAATTATATCCTCTGTGGAGAAAACTAGTGCTGGGAAAGAGGCACAGGGATATGGAGAGACGTTCCCACAGTCCCGATGGGGATACTTGGCCTTTGGGGGGAGGGAGGGGGAGAGGCAGGCCCAGCAGTGGCCCAAGCTGGACAGCAGCTGAGGGACACGGCCTGGGCGACCGAGCAGCAGGCAGGGGTGGGGGGGCAGCAGGAGGCGGAGCCTCTGAGACTTCACCATCTGCCTCGGGTTTAGGTCTGGGGTCACCCTTTCAGGCCCCTCCCTTCTCAGTGCCCTCGACCTCTGTCCCCATGTCCACTGACTCCTCCTGGCCATGTCCTGGCCACTCCCAAGCCCACCCTTGCCGTTGCCTGGGTGAGCTCTGAGTGTACAATGAACATAGAGAGAACCTGATAGACTAAGTTGTCAAGCTCTGGTTGTAGGAACCCCACAGGGCCCTGGGGTGCCAGCAGGAGGCCTCAGGGCAGCGCCAGCCCCAGGATCCAGCTGGCTTCCCCAGTCTGCCCTCCCCAGGGTCCACTGTCACACAGTAGCCACACCAGGTCTCTGCAAAGGTGACACAGGCGCTTTACTCTCGCTTAAGGCCCAGGTAGGGCCATCGCTCTTACAATGAATGCAGACTCCTCACTGCAGCGTATCCCTGGGGTCTGCCTGGCTGCGCCCTCCCTGCGTGCCCTGGTGCTGCCTGCTGCCCTGGTGTGCCAGCCTTCTTGGGCCCCTTCCTCTGCCCCGTGATGGGCCAGGCCCCCCCACCTTGGCATCGAGGCAATCAGGCAGAGGGGACACAAATCAGCCCACCGGGCTTCAGCCCAGCTCTGTCACTTACTAGACACGGGGCATGTCATTTAACCTCCCTGTGCCTCAGTGTCCTCATCTGTGTAGTGGGGGTAACAACCTCACTTACCTCACAGGGTTCTTATGAGGATTACATTAGAGACGAAAGTGAAGAGCCCAGAACAGAGTGGGGACCGTGAGTCAGAGATGTTTATTACCATAACTTTCATTTTCTAGCCCTGCACAAACCCCTGTGACCCCTAAGTCACTCCCGTGTCACTGTGTAGAGAGCAGTAAGAGGCCCCCAAGTCTCGTGCAGAAGTGCATTTTAGTGCTAGAGTGTTGTGTTTCAGGCTATGATAGGAATAAATAAAAGAGAACTTTAACCCTCTTAAAAGAAGCAATTTGGAATAGTCTCAGGTTTCATTCGGTGTGGAGGAATACCATCATCCGGAGAGTGAGTTTCCATGAACTGTGCAAGGGAGCCCGTCTGAGTTAATCTGAGCTTTCAAGGGAGGGACAACCACCACACTGGGGGCAGAGCCCGAAGTCACCGCGTGGGTGTGGGGGGCAAGGAGCAGCCCCTGGGCACTCAGACGCCTGGGGCTGGCCAGGCCTGAATGGACCATGTGTCAGGGTTGCAGTCTCATCTGGGGACAAAAAACAAACCCAGGAGGGCAAATGCACACTTCCATAGATAGACCCTGTCGTATTTAGAAGAGGATGGGTGTGTGGCTGAAACTCTCTATTGTTCGTTTGTATTTCTTTGTTGCCAAATTTGCAACACAGTTCATGGGTTCACCTGTTCTTAAATACGCCACTTCAGGGAAAATGTATTGGGTTGCCGTTGGGGTTTCAGTCATTGCAGTTCTTCACATCTGCTCTTGGACCCAGCTGAGAAATGAGGTGGTCCTGAGAGGAGGCAACAGGGTTAGCTTTATGAGCGGTGTGTCTCAGTGGAAGCATGTAGCTCGCTCTGGAAGCAAAGGAACTTGCCAGTTCTCACCCTCCAAAGCATAGACCCTGGACCCCCACCCAAAAGAGGGTTGAGGCTGAAAAGCTGACTGCTGGCTGGAATTGTTCTTGTGGACACAGCTGAGACAGGGTAAGAGGAAACGACCCAGGTGTCCAGCTGCCTCCCTAGTCACTGAGGGTGGCCTGGTGACGGTGGATCTCTCTGCCTGTTAGAGATGCACACTGAGAATTTACAGGTGAAATCATGTGGTTTCTGTGATTTGCTGGAAAAACAGTTGGGGCGGGGTTGGGGTCAGGCAGGCAGCACACAGAGCCGGAAGGCAGAATGCTGATGGGTGCATCTTTCGACTTGTCTGTCATTATATAAAAAGTTAAAAAATACTGTGGCCATTGGGTGTTAGAATCCCTCCCCCCACAGTTGGATAACTGGTGGAGAGGGAGGAGAGAAGGGGCAGCAGGCAGGGCTCTGCCCCAGACCACTCGGCTCGGCTGGTGGCCTGGCGTGGTTTGCTGCCCAACTAGGGCCTGCTGCCCCCTCTCTGGGTTTCCGCTTGCTTCCCTTTCAACCCGAGCAATCCCTCTCTGCCTTCCGAGCTCTCCAAGGCTCTCTGGAGGCTGCCCTGTGACTCTGGAGTCCCCCCCAGGAGTCCAAATTGGGCCATCACCTGGGCTTGAACCAAACCAACCGAGGAAGAGGAAACCTTGGCTAGACAATGCCTAAAACATCAGGCTCTTAAAAGTGACCACATTCTCACAAAACAGAAACACCACAGCTCTTACGGCGTCTCACTCTTTGTTTAAAATGGAAAAAATATCTGTTAACAGCCATGACTCGGAAGTCTCCCCGTGGGTCAGTAGAGATCCCGGCCTAATCTGCTCTTTTGTTTTGTTTTTAATGACTTTTTCTGATTATAAAAATAATACTTGGCTATTTTTCAAAATAGGAAAATTCAGAAAAATGTAAAGAAGAGAATTTAAATCACCCATAATCCTACCAGTAAGTATGAATATACATGTAGGAAAAGAATGAAATGAAATGTTGTTAGGATCTTGTTCCATTTCTTTTATTCTTTTCTATGTATAAATTTACATATATTTTAGACAAATTTGGGATTGTGCTGTATCAGTATTTCTATCTTGCTTTTTTTCATTAAATTGTGAGAATTTTCCAATAACATGATTACTTCAAAGTACTTCATCCCCTACAGTCTTTACTTAGCACAGTGGCTGGGGGGTCCTGTCCTGTCCCTGTGCTGCTACAGACCCTCCCATGTCCCCATCTCACGCAGGACAGCCAACACCTCCCAGAGGCCCGAGAGCCCCGGCCGCATCTGACCCCATCATGCCGATCTCATTTCTACCCCTGGAGTGACTGCTCCAGCCACTCTGGCCTCCTCGTTCCTTCTCAGATGCTCCAGCCAGCTTCTACCATGGGCCTTTGCACGTGCTGTTCCCACCTCCCCGGTGTCCTTCCCTAGATGCCGTGGGGCTGGCTCCCTCCCTCAGGTTTTGGCTCCCAGATCACTTTGCCAGTGAGAACTTTCCAGCCACTCTCCTCCAGTTAACCTGCAGCACCTGCCCCCAGCGCATCCGCCAACATTTGAATCTCTAAAATGAACCCAATCCCTTCCAACTGTCAAGGGTGTAGGCATACCTCAGTGAATAGAAGAGAAAGGTCTGCAGTGATGAGATCCGATGAGATGTAGCAGAAAAGCTGTGAGCAGCGGCCATCATGCTGCTTGTTCACTGTGTGACTTAGAACTCATCACTGAACCTCTCTGACCCTCAGTCTCCTCACCTATAAAATGGCCATGTTGCTGTGGCCTCACACGGTTGTTGTAAGGGTTGGATGAGCATGTGTGGGGATGAAGGTGGATCTCAGATGTGCTTGGCCAGGGGTCATCACCAGGCCACTTGCTTCTGACCAGCAAGGGCTCTGGTTTTGGTAGACTTTCTCCTCAAAGGCTGCAGGTATGTGCCACACACAACCTCTGAGATGTGGGCAGTCTACGAGGAAGGTGGGGGTTCAGGGGTTAGGGAATCCTTCCCTCCCCACCAGCCCTGCTGAGGGCTTAATCTCCTAAAGAAATGTCTATCAAAGCACATCCTAGCCGTCTGCCTGCCTAGCTCAGTGAGGCAGAAGCTCCCGAGGTTTCTTCCAATGGAAATTTCAGGCAGGTAAAGGCCATTCTTCACCCATTCCTGAGTTTGTGAGGCTCTAAGGCCTAACAGCCAATGACCAGCATGGGGTGGGAGCAGCAAGTGAAGGCAGAGGCCAGCAGGAGTCTCCAGGACACACGTGTCTGTGCTCTGTTTGAAGCTGAGCCTGCTAGCGGTATCCTAGAAGTTTGCTGCTGGAGTGGGGTCCGTGAGGAACAGCCCCCAGTCTGTGTCGCTCCTGGGAGCTTGTAGAAATGCAGGAACGAGGGCATCACCCACACCTATTATGCCGGAATAGGCTCTGTGCAAAGATCCCCATATACTTCAGTCCACACCAAAATAGCAGCTCCTTCAGAGCGCGGTCTTTGTTCAGAGCTGGGGCATGGTAGGTGCTCAATCGGTATTTGTCGTCTGAATGGCACATCTCTGAAAAGAGTAATTTGTTGCCTTCTTGTTAAACTGCGAGCACTTGCCCCCAGCTGGCACCCTTGGCTTCCTGGATTTCTGTGAAGATGTGGGTTTTGGGACACATTCCCTCCCTCCTATGGCAGTCAGGCCCCGTCACTCCCTGCTCAGGTGGTTCTTCCACTATGTAGGGTCAGGGCAGAGGCTTCAGGGCTGGACAGCTTCTTCCTGTTATTTTTCCTGTGAACTTCTGGGCACCTCCTACCACATTTCTCTTCCTTTCGTGTTATGTCTGCTCTCCTCCCTCATCTTATTTCTTAAAAAAAAAAAAAAAAAAAACTTCCTCCTGCATACATTCAGTTTAAAGTCCTCTCGGTCAGACCCAGTGATTTGGGGTAACTGTGCTCTGGCCCAGCCTGGACCCATTAGCCACATCCCAGGCTGGCTGTGGCTGCCAGGGGGGATCATGACTCACGTGGCCTGGGGAGGGAGGGGGCACTCTTTACTTAGCCTGGGCCCCACCCTCAGGTACCGCCAGGATGCTACAGCTCACACTAGTTCAAAAGGACATTCCATGGAACTGTTGAAACGGTGAATAGAAGGAACTCTTCTGTTCTTCTTGCATTTCTGTTCCGTGGCTGGAAAGTGGTTGTGGAGGAATATCACAGCTAAGCTAGTGAAGTTGGCCAAAGTCGTGGGAAGAGTGGTGCTAAGCCGAGAGGCAGCAGCACAGAGTTGCAGAACCAGCAGCGGCACCAGCCTGTCCTTACTGTCCCAGGAGCATTCAGGGTGGGGTGGCCCCCGCAGCGTGGGATGGATGCACCTGGGATGGGGACTTCCTGTCCAGGAACCAGAGATAGTTTTCAGGATAAAGGAGAAACTCATCAAAACTTTGAAAGTGACGGTGCTACCATTTTGCTTCCATTTTGTATGGAAGTTGGAAACATCTGTATCCATTAAAAAAATAATCGACAGCATAGTTCTTGGGCGCATTGGTTGTGGGCGCCTGTCTGTGTGGGAAGGAGGCACCCACCTGACCGACGAATCGGGTGACCTCCGGATGTGTATGGAGCCCTTTATTTCCAGATGAGCATCTGTGGGAAGGGTGCGTCCCTTTGCAGAGTCCCAGGAGGCATTGGTCACCCCACTATACCCCACCCCTCACAGTTGGTAGCCAGCACAGAACATTCTAGCATTCTGGCTCTGGGGGAAGGGGAGAACATCCTTTGACGTTCATTGCTTCCTCGGCCTCCCCAGGACATGAGGCTTCTCGGCCAGGGTCCCCTGTACCTCATAAGGTGGTGCTGCAGCCCACAGAGGGGAGAGCGGGGCTGGCTGGCTTCCCTGCAGCATGGAGACCTGTGAGCCAGGTGATCTGCACCAACATGGAGAGTGACAAGGTGGGAAACTGTGGCTGTTCCTAACCGACTGGCACAGGAGCCACCGTCGGGGCAGGCGCTGGCAGGTGAGGGTGTCCGGTGGGTGCATGAGGATGTGAGTGGCCAGTTCAGGTTGGGATGGCACTGGTACCACCAGCTGCCAGGACCTTCTTTGCAATGTGACTGACTGGAGCTTACTGGGATGATGATGGCAGCTTCCCAGGACAACAAGTTTTGCCCCAGGACTGAGTCATGGAGCTGCTGCAGCCGTTTGCATCCTGCCAGCACACAGTGTCTGCTGGTCACTGTGTGTGTCCACTCTGGCAAGCCACCATCTCCACTGGTGGGTTGGTTTCATGTGTGGAGAGATGGATCTGTATGTTGAGAACCTCCGAATTGGTCCATTCTGGCCTGTCACAGCAAACGCTCGATGCACGGGGTAGGAGGAGACAAGCATGCTGAGAATCCAACAAGAGCTGCTTGTCCCAGAAGCAAAGATGAGTCAAACAGATATAACCAAAGTGCTTCTCTTCCCGGGAGGGTCCTTCATTGGCAGCTCACCTGCCTATTGCAGGGATGTCAGGGACATGAAAGCTGTCCATGGAACATTGGAGACGCACCAGCTAGAGATAGGTGCTCTCTTTCTCCTGCAGTCTGTGGAAACCACCTGTCTTCAGTGGATGTTTATTTGCTCTCACTTTGGCACCCACTGTGGCTTGGATTTTTAAGGCTTGAGAGAGAAGGGCGGGTTGCCTCTCACACCCTCGTTCTCCACCATAAGGGGGTGTGACATGGTCACCTGTGAGCAGGCTGTTGGGGGGACGTGCTGGTGGCTGCCTGGCGCTCAGTGACCCACGGCACTGATGAGGGGCCAGGAGCTGCTGTGACCACTGGATGAGTATAGGAAGCCAGAAATCTCCACTGTCAATCAAATCACAGCCCCGTCTGCCCTGGATGTGCATTTACCAACCAGCTGGTGCCTGTATTTCCCAATTTTGAAAATGGAGTTTTTAATACCACCTAGCAGAGTCACAGGGGGACTAAGTGGGACACTCCAGCTCTGTTTCTCTGGGGAAGAAGGGAATTGTTTTCACCCAGCCACTGGCATTATCGTTGCCGTTATTTCTATACAATGACGTTCCAAGTGGAGACCCGTGGCAGGTGGTGTTCGGAATGTGTCCCAAGGCCAATGAATGAAAGGCCTTATGCTCACTGCTCCCACATCTCCCTCTTCCTCAAGCCAGCCCCGGAGTAGCCAGGGTGCCCCACGGAGGGCTGCGGGAATGAACGGGCACTGGTTTGTTCTTTGAGTAGCACTTACGAGGAAGCAGATGAACACAGCCATGAAATAGAGCGCAACAGCTGAGCCTGGTTGGAGGAAACATTTCAAAGGAAATAATCCAGGATTTAGATCACAAGTTTTGGAGCCTGGAGTGAGTTTTTCGTAACCTCCCTGTGGAAAAAAAGGTATTTGTAGTGGAGATGCCAACAGCCATGTGCCTGGGCCGAATCTGAAGGCAGCTGGAACCTCCAGCCACCAGGCTCCTGCCAGAGAGAGCAGCTCTGTGATGGGCCACCCTTCCTCAGCCGTGGAATCCCAGAAGAGTTTCTGGGTTTTTAACCCATCAAGGTGCTGCCGGCTGCAGATACTAGTAGTGCATGTGGAGTGAGACCTGGTGTCCCCTTCAGCACTTCACAGGATCGAGGGGAGTTTCCTAGACCAGGCCCATGGCAGACTCCGCTGCCTGTGGGAGTGGACCTCACGCCGTGCATGTGGGGGACCTGCTGGCTCCAGCCCCCTGCAGGGCTCAGCAGAGAGCAGGGTGCCACAAATAGGCCCATGCTTGGCCCAGGAAGCAGGCGTGGCTCCCACGGGAGTAATGCGGATCCACAGCAGGTTCTACACGGACCTTGGCTGCCTGCTGTGGCCTTTCCTGCCTTTTGAGTTTTCCAGACTCCCTGCCTTTCTCTCTCCCCTTCGGAATCCTGTGCACCCTTCCAGACCCTGAAGAGTCCCATTTTCCCCATGAAGGCTTTGAACTGCCCCCTCCACGGCCCCACCTGCAGCTTCTGAAAGGCCCTTGGTGGGAACCTCAGGGCACTCGCCTTGGTGCCTCTGTGGTGCCCACAGCACACAGCCTGGGTAGCCCCAACCCCAGGTAGTTATCCTGACAGACAACGTGTGCCAGCCCTGCTGGGGCCCAGAGCCCCACCACAGTTCCCGTTTGGTGAAGAGAAAACACAAAGAGACAGCTCAAGTGTGCCCCTGCTGAGCTCTGTGCTTCTCGAGGGAGATCCACCCAAGGGCTTCACTTTTTTCTGTTACTTCTGAGAAGGGGAAGGAGAAGGAATGGAATCTTCAGGCATACCTGCATGGTGGCATTTATTTAACCCATCTTGTGGAGACAACCCTGAGCTGATTCTAGCAGTGCATTTTCTTCCTGGCCACCTCCATATACATAATAAATAGTTTCTTCTACTTTATTCCTTCCATCACTGCAAATTCCCCCTTTACGTATGAACTCAGGTTGAGGCAAGTGCAGCCTAAGAAAGGGGTCCATCAGACATGCTGAGTGAAAGCTTCCTCCAGGTGTAGGAGTTGGGGACGTCATGGCTCATAGATGTGAATTGACCAGTCACCTAACCCGGGGCCCCACCAGATCCCCACAGCAGGTACAGAGGGAGTGTGTGCTTCCCACAGCTGGTGCCCCCAGGGCTGCGTGACTCTTGGACCTGCCCCTGTGGGCGTTCCCAGGCCAGTCAGCCCCTCCAGATGATAGCACCTGGAGAAGGCTCGGCTCAGCCGGCCTGGGCTATTTATTCCCAAGTTACTCACAGACTGAAACTTTCATGTCACCTTTCCTGGTAGGCACCACCTAGGACCAGACTTTTGTCAAACTCTACATTGCAAAAACAAAACAAAACAGAACAAATGCCTGCTATTTTGTAGAGTAGGTGGGAGAGCTGGGAAGGAGTGATATCCTGAGTCCTTGCTGAATCACTCCAGATGACAGACTACTGGGATGAGCTCAGTTCAGCATCTGGGGCTTGACAGCTTCCTTGGTTCACACGGACCATGGCAGATGCCCCTGCCACCGCAGTCACTAGCCAGAGTGCATCCTGGTCCCATGCCTGGAAATCTCTGAAGTGACGGCATTATGTGAGGCAGGCCAGGAACCTGCCGTCCTGCTGAGTGCCAGGGGCTTCTTCCCCTTCTTACCTCCCGTCACTCTCTGTCTGCAGGGATGCACCCCGGCACAGCTGGCCACTGGGACAGATTGGGGCCCGCAAGGAGCAGCCCTTGGAAAACACTCTTCTCTACTTTGCGAGGCCCCTCCTCTCTGTCACGGCCCCAGGGGACTTTGAGCTGCTCCAGAAAGGTTTTTCAATAAAATCTGTAGACATCCCGCCAGCCTCTCTTCTGTCTTAACTGCACCACTCATGCTGGAAGCCGCTGTTAGAAACGTCTGACCGGTGTGAGCACACTGCCTGTTTATGAGTGGGAGTGTGCCAGGAGAGAGAGCCGGCAGCGTGTGAGCTGTTTAATGAAGCCTCCCCTCTCCCCTTTCTCACTTAGCTCAACGACTCTGCCAAGCAGCTCATCGAGATGGACAAGCCGTGCCCAGCTGCTGCGTCCGGCTGCCATGCCTCCTTGCCCTCCGACCCCGGTGCTGTGGCCAGCCTGGCCCCGGGTCCCATGTTAAGCAGCACGGGGGCAGTCAGTGCCTTTCAGAGGCGTGTGGATGGCAAGAAGAATGCCAAGAAACGCCACTCCTTCACCTCACTCAGCGTGACACACAGATCTTCCCAGGCCACCAGCCACAGGCATTCCATGGAAATTAGTGCCCCAGTGCTGATCAGCTCCAGCGATCCCCGGGCCGCCGCCAGGATCGGGGACTTGGCTCATCTGTCCTGCGCTGCTCCCACCCAGGTAACCTCCCACGGGCCAGGGCCCTCGTCCCTGGGTTCTCTGGATTCCACCCCCAGCTCCATGCTCAGTGGCCCCAGTTCCTGAACTAGCAGAAAGGAAGCCACCCCAGAGCTGCTCTTTGGGGTTAACTGGGGTTTCCTCCTTGCTGCCTGGCATCGGGGACCCCCTGAAGCCATGATAGACATGTGAGTACACCCTCCATGGCTCAGAGGATGTGACTCTCAACAGTTCAGGGACACGGTGTTTGAGTGACATCCATCACCTCGTGAGACAGGTCTAGGTCTCAGCTGGCATAACAGCTGTCTGCCTGTGTCCCAGGGGTGGGGAGCGTCTGTATCATACTTGCTAATTTCCCTTCCAACAGAGGGAGAAAGGCCAGAGCTCAGAGCCAGAACTAACTACATTGCTTAGTACTTTTGTGACTGTTATTTCTAGAGGTACCTTCTGTTTCCAGATGTGACATTGATTCCATTTCCACTAGTTGTAAATTTAAGTGACCAAAGCAAAACACTTAAAGAATGAGATTAAGTAAGTAAATTATCTATACCTCTGGCAAAACCCATCACAGTGGTATATACAGGGAAAAGTTGGAAAAGTTTCTCCTTTATGAATATTGCAGCAGCGGGGGAGGCGGTCTCTGAGGATCCAACAGGGTGGCCCTGCAGCCTCCCCCATCCCCCAGCCTCCCTCATCCCCCAGGACAGTGCAGTATCCCCCAGCCTCCCCCATCCCCCAGGACAGTGCAGATGAGCCCAGGGCAGCCTGGCAGTGCCACGCCATTTCTGTCTTCTCTCACCTTCCCACCCAGTGGCCCACCCACCACCTGACCCCATGTTCCCTCCAGGGTCACTTCTGGCTGCCCTAGACCTGCCTCAGAACAAGGGCACCAGTCTATGGGCTAAACTAGAGAAAACACCAATGAGCAACTGGCTGTGGAAGAACCATCTTTTTCAAAATTATAAGTAACTCAGATAACTGTACAAAAAGAATCGTCCTTAAAACAATAGCTGAGTTTCTGGAGAATGGCAATTTCGTCTAGATGTGTCAGCCTAAAAATGCCCCTACACACATACACAAGGACACACATGTGTACACACACATACACCTGAGCACGTGCACACACGTGCATACACATAGGCATACTCGTATACACACAAAGACCCATGCACACCCACACAGCGTTGGCTACATACACAAATGCTGGTTCTCACTGGCCGTTGAGGCTGTGATCTGGAATGGGTGCTGTACTTTTCAGAGCATTTGCTGGTCGTGACCTGCGTGCTCATCTGCCCCCATGGCTGCCCAACTGCTTGGAAGCTCCCAGAGCCTGTGTCTTGGACCAGTATTTCCCAGGGGACAGTCCCTGGGGCTGCTGGTGCGCTTTCTATAAAGGGAAAGGTGCAACCCTGACCTGAACCCTAACCCCACCCTTCAGCCTGGGCCTAAACTCTCCAAGCCCTCCTTGAGCGCCTAGTGTAAGTTCCTGTGACTTCCTGTGTTCCTGTGAGGGGCACAGCACCTCTGTGGTGGCCAGGGGTGTGGGGTGTGGCCTCACACCCAGGGGGAGCTGGCGAGCAGCAGTTTCTGGGTGGTCTTGTTCTTTGCTCCAACACCCTGGAGATGCTGAGTGGGAGGCGCAGCAGACACAGGGCTGGTTGTCACAGTGCAGCTGAGACCAGGGGAGCTGACTGTGTCTGTCACCAAAGACAATGAGGTGTGACCACTCCAGTTCAGGGGTTGGGTCCTGCCTGGGCAGCTGTGGTGATGTGGACAGTGGAAATTGTGTTCTGAGACTAGTTCCGCTCTAGGGGAGTTGTACCAGGCTTGGCAGGAGGCTCTAGGAGGGGACCAGGCAGCAGGGCCTACCTGGTGCACCTCTCAGGTAGGTCCATCAACCAGAGGGAGGGAGAGAGCTGGTAAGGGAGGGGCATGGGGGTGCTTACTGTTGATCACCCCAGCCAAAGCTGGCCCTGGCATTGCCAAGTTGGTTCTACCTCCCAGGGTGCCTGATCTGCATGTCCTGTAATTCCTGGGTCATCTATCCAAGGCTTGCCCTCCCTAGGTGCTCCCTGGGGCTTCTGAGAAAGGAGCCCAGTAGGGCCAGTGTACTTCAACAGAGCTGCTCCCATGCCCCTGGAGGGCCAGGGGTGTCTTCTCTGCCACTTTCCCTCATGCCCTGAGTTGTGGGCTCAGCACACGTGGGTGCAGGATCCAGTTTTCTCCTTTCCCTCATCCTCAGCTGCACAAGGCCCCTGTTGCCATGGCCTCTGTGCTGGCACAAGCAGGTGGGCCAGAGCAGGTGCTCTGCAGTCAGCTGTCTGCCATAGAAAGCAGGAAGAGAACAGATTTTTCCCACTGAGCAGGATGGGAACAGATTTTTTCTGAAATTTGTGCACCATCTTGTTCCCTGAGGATTTGAATTAGCTTCGACAGTGGAGTTGGGGAAGGAGGGAGCTCTGGGGCAGACAGGGAAGGCAACTGTGGCCTGGCCTCACGTCCCAGCAGGGTCCCTCGGGGGAGTGGAAGTGAAGGCACCTGCGACTTGTGCTTCCTCTGCCTCAGGGTTTCCGAGGCGCAGCAGCCACCTCTCAGAAAGGCTCCTGGGCTCCATGGAGCCGTGTGGGAAATCCTAAAGGCTGGGGCCTCAGGGTCCCAGCGACCTGCTCTGAAGGGACAGGGCGGGACAGAAGTGTGGTGAGCAGGGCCTAGAGGGGAGGTGGACTGAGCTGGGCTGGGCTCTTGTGTGTCTGCGTGGGACGCAGGCACAGAGGTGGGGTGCGGCCCAGACTGTTGGCCATGCAGACTCAACTGCCCCCTCCTGCTGTCCCCTCCCAGCACCACCCAAGGCCCTGTCCCCTTCCTTTCTCATGCTGTTGCACTTGACTTCCCCTTGGGTATGCGGGACTCTCTGTAGTCCCACCCTGACCTCCACCCTCCCGACCTCGACGCATCCCACGCTGCTGAGGATGTCTCCCCACTTATTTCCTGCTGCTGTGACTGTCCCAGTGTGATTCCTGCCCCGGCCCCTCATGTGAGCACGGATGCCCCTGCCTTCTCCTTCCATCCTGTGCATGCTCCCCCTGGGGTGCTCAGCCCTCCCCAGAACTCCAGCCAGCCGCAAAACCCCAGTGTGTCTGGACTCTGCCCGCCAGTGCCTTTTCCAAACCAAATTCTACTTTAACTGCACCTGATGGCTCCCCCCAGAGAAATGCCTCAGCCTCCACACATAGCAGGAGAGTGTGATGGCGTCCCTCTAACCTGCATCCCTGTACTTGGGGGAGGAACACCACCAGCCTCACGTTCCCTAAGCCAGGACCCTAAATCTTCCCACACTCTGACTCTGGGTTCCCTCCGGAATCTCCCTGCAGTGAGGTTCTCCCTGGGGTACTCCCACCACCTTGGGACAACCGTAGGCTCCCTAGCTCAGTGCCTGCCCTTGTCCCTTCTCACTGCCCCGGGTGCATCTCGCCCCCCATGCAGCACACACACACTGTGTGCAGGGCTCCTGCTCACCCTCCAGGCCATCCGAAATGTTCACTTCCTCTCCATGCCACCGCTCCACCAGCCAGGTAATTCCCCACTGTCTGTGCCAGCAGGATCTCCCACACGTCTGCCATGGAACGTTAATTGTGCATATTAATTGTGCAGAAGCCCTGCAGCCCCGGCTTCTAGGTCCTTGAGGACCGGAGCTGGGTGCCATTGACCTCTGGGTCCTCATGCCTGGCCCGTGGTGTGGCTCACACATGTTGATTTTCTTCCTGGATGGGCCACGTGACCCACCTCATAGCATACTGAAAGGTCTTGCACATACAACAGTGCGGCACTGAAAAGGCCAAGTGGCCTTTCCCAGGGCCCCATGGGCCTCAGATCCATACCAGTGGCTGCAGAGAAGACACAGCTGCTGGGTGTCCGGCTGAGAACTCCCAGGGGCATGCAGTGGGGCTGAGCCTCAGATGGCTGTCCTGCTCATATTCGAACCCTTAGGAATTCTTTCTCCCTGCTATTTGGAGAGGTCAGAGGGTCAGCTCCATTCCTCCTGAATAATGGAGCAGCCTCACAGGTCAGCTTTCTGTTGGGGGACGGAGAGCTCTCTGAGGGAAGGAGTGGGGAAGAGGATATTCAGGCCAACTCCACTATTAGAAATCCAAATATTTGCTTATCAAGGTTATTGGATCAAATTAGGACATGATTACTTATATTTTAGAAGAATTTCCTCATAACCACACACAAAAGAGGCAAGTAACTAAGGAGTCACCAAACTGCCTGCGGATGCTCAGTGGATACAGTTAGCTCTGGAGTGCCCCGTGTCAGTCAGTGTGGATGGCCATGCCACGTAACAAGCAGCCCACACTCCCAGAGGCATAAAGCTGTGGATGCTTGCATCTCACACTGCACGAGTCATGGGCAGGTGGCTCAGCTCTGGTGTCCTCTCCCCAAGGGATACCAGCAAACACCTGCAGGCCAAGTACAGCTCTCTGCCTGTTTTGGTAAATCAGAGCTTTACTGGGACATGGCCACGCTTGCCCATTTATAGATCATCTGTAGCTCTTTGTAGGCCACAGCAGGGGTGCTGCGTAGTCCTGACAGATCATTGTATGAACCACAAAGCCTGAGCATTTGTCAGGCCCTGTACAGAGAACACCCATGGCCCCTGGTGTGGAATGTCTCCAATGACCACGACAGGGGCAGAAACGTGGCAGCCAGGGCAGCAGCCCTTAGAGGCTCTTGCATGCAGGGGACATGTATCACCTCTGCTCACAATTCAGTGGTAAAAGCCAGTCTCCAGCCCCACCCTGCTTGAAGGGGAGGAGAAGCGCTGAGGACAGCCTTGCTCTGGTGGCTGCACCTGTGCTGCCGGTGGCACCTGCTGATTCAGCAGACCAAGTGTCCTGCCTCTGGAGGCTCCCAGCTGGCCCTGCAGCGGGGTCTGATGCAGGCTGACTCCCCATCCAGCCAGAACAAACTCCTTCCGCAGCCCTGGCTGGAGAGCCTGACAACTGACTGATCACCTCCAAATAAGCAACCCCTGGAGATCAGGAAAATGCCCTTTAAATCAATGGAAGGGGAAGCGTTTGAAATTCAGCAGAGAGAACATCAAAAGAGAACATTTCTCAAGTGTCTTCGTGTCTGAGAAGTAAATGAGGAGAGCTCCTCGTGGAAGCTTCCAGGCATCTTTAAAATGCATCGCCACCTGCCATTAGTCTCAAGTTCAGCTCCCCTCGTTGGCTGGATCTTAGCTCCGCCCACAGGACAGACAGACAGACAGACTCTAAGTGGGAGGAAGTGCTGGGGAAAAGCTGAAGAAACTGAAACAGGACTTTGCCACCCCAGGCTGGCGGTTCCCAGGCTGTGGGGTCGTCAGCAGCGTGTGGGCTGTGCCGCCTCCGGCCTGGCACTCGCCTGTGGGACACATGCCTGCTGCATGGAGAAGCCCCTGGGCCGATTTTCAGCATTTTCAGAAAATCATGAATTTAATTACATGCCTTATAAGGATACTAAAAAGAGTACCAAGGGAACTTGAGATGAATACCAAAAAAATCTCATGTGAGAATCGTGCACAAGAAAAACTTTCTTCTGCAAACCTGGACATATCCACACTGTGTGACTTACCAGCCCTGGCCTTTGAGCTGGGATGAGGACACCGTGGCTGCCTGTGAGCTAGCGTCCTGAAAATTTTTGTCATGCACCACGCTTGTCCTCCACAGTGCCGGGTGCTGGTGGCTTTTGCAGCTCTGATGAGATAGGAGCCACATTCACAAGTCCTGCCTGTGACTCTGGGCTGGTCAAGGCAGATGAGGGAGGGACATGTCAGAGGAGACCTCTGGGGTCCCCTTGGCACCAGGCAAGCACCCTGGAGCCCTGTGTGGCACATGCTTGCCTAGCATGTGCAGGATCCACATGTGTGCACCCTCTGCCTCAGCGAAGCTCACAGGCTGATCGTGTGGATGGACCGCTCAGGACAAGGTTGTGTGAGCTCATGGAGGGTGCAGGGTCAGAGAAGGGTGTGGGTCCTGGCCCCCTACTGCACCCAGATGGCATCTGGAGTGGGGAGGCCCGTGCCCTGCACAGAGAGAGATAGGCAGCTGAGCTCTGGGAAGGGGAGGAGAGGAGAGGGGTGAGGCAGCCAAGAGGCCCAGGGTGGGCTGGGACGGTTCTTAATGTCCTTGCCACCTCTGCCCAGGAACAGCTTGCACCTTCACACCAGAGGCCAGAGGAGACCTGGGTGACCCTGGTGGAAGGTGCCACAGGGGCCTGGCATCCTTGCCTGGTTACTTTCTTCTTCCTGTGCTGACTGATGCCCCTTCCCATCTCCACCCTCTATGGCGTGGACTATGTGCTCATTGCCTAGTGGGCCCAGGGGCCTAGAGGTGGGGGTCCATGAAGAACCCTCCCTACAGGATATGCCTCTAACTCAGGAGCCACCAAAGCACCAAGGGAGCCACACCCTGCAACAGAGGCACTTTCTCTTTGAGTCCTTGTATGCAAATGAATATTGTGCCTTTTGTGTAAGGCAGGTGAAAACACCTTTGGCCTTACAGATCACACAGGGAAGAGGGTCCCTGGGAGCTACTGAACAGCTTCCTACTCTCAAAGGCTGGCGAGCAAACTGTCTCTTGTACACGGGAAAGAGAGCTGAGAAGGGAAAGCAATGGATGGAGACCATCCATGACTCCTCCCAGTGGAAAAAGTTTGCAGGGCAAGAGCTGTTGGCTCCGAGTTGAGACCTGTGAAGGCCCAGGTGGGTGAGACGTGGGTCCTGTCACTTCCTTTGCAGACCCCCCTTCCCTCCTTGGCAGTTTGAGATTTTCATTCCTTAGTTTTGTGGGTGCTGTCCTCCCATACTCCACACCTCTTTTTTGGCCCATTCTCCTTAATAATGTCACGGGGATGCCTTACCGTGCTTTGGCCACAGCTCTAGCTTTTGGTCCCAATTATTGGCCCAGCAAGATGGGCAGAAACTGGAGGTTCATCTTCTTATCACACACACCTAGACAGGGATCAGCACACTTTCTGGGAGAAAGTAAATATTTAGACTTTGCAGCCCACATGGTCTCTGTCCTAGTGACTAAGCTCCGCCCTGCTGGGTCAGAGCAACCAGAGGCAGCAATGAATGGTGGACGTGGCTGGCTGCCAATAAAACTTTATTCACAACAGCAGTAACAGAGGGTGGAGATGCCAGGCCAGATCTGAGCTGTGGGTGAGAATTAAATAACCCACGGGCAGATCTGGAGCACCTTGGGGAGGAGTTGGCTGGTGGGCAGCGCTGCAGGTGAATGTCAGCCTCCATCTCCCGGGGTGAGCAAGTGATTCCTCTCGCCCCCTGAGAGAACATGGAAGCTGTGTCAGCAGCTAGCATGACAGCCGCCTCTTTTGGGACAGACCACTGTGCTCAGGCTCTCCGGCCTCTGCCCTTGCTAGGGTGGGAGGTCAGGAGGTACCTGGGCCTCTGGCTGTACAAGCTATTTGCTGTTCTTTGCAGAACTGAGCAGAAGAATCAGGCCATAAATGTTTTATTCTAGAGTTTTCTTTGGGAAGCAAGTTCATGAGGGTCTGATTTACACGGTGCGTAATGGAGTGGTAGCGAGTGATGAATAATACATGCTCATTTCACTGCTCCTTGGGGTGATGACAGTGTCTTCTGGACTCATTAAAAATTAAAATGACATGTTTCTTCTCAGGTCTCCATATGTGCCATGGTGTCAAAGAAAGCAGGTAGGAGCCCCCACACAGCCTGCCAAAACAGACTCCCTTTTCTCCCTCTTAGTAATCCCAGCAGGAAACTAGCACATCCTGGGACCGTTCAAACGCAGTGAGGAGCCTCTCGTCACTTGTGTTTGGTTACAACCTGCCAATTTAGAATTCGGGAACTGTGGCCGGCGCAGCACCACAGCCAGAGTTGATGCTTCCAACCAGGGGAGGCTGGAATCTCACAAAAACGCACCGTCAGGAACGACAGCCCAGTTCTTACCAACTGGCAGCTGCAGGGGCATGTGCGCTCACCGCGCAGCCTCTGTTCCAGGGAGGGAGGTGTGGAGCAGAGGACTGTGCCTGGCTCGTGTACCGGGGTGCAGCATGAGTAGCACGCTTTCCCTTTACTGTGCACACTGTTGTGAATTCCATCCATCGGGGGCAACCTCTCCAACCCGTGACCCTGCCAACCAGCCAGCCCTGCACGTGCTGGGCTCGTGTTAAATGCCTGTGGGCTGTGTTGTGAAGCACTAGGCCTGAGAGATTGCTGTAATCACTGTTCTATGGGGGCAGTGACTCTGAGGACCGGACCACTGGCATCCCCGCATTGGTGGCCGGCTCCTCTGGAAGGTGGGTGTCCCCCTGCGCAGGCTGAATTGCGGCACATGTCCATTATGGAGTCTCTCAAAGACTGCAGTGCAAACCTACCTTATGTGATGCAAGACCTTTCCTGGGGATGGGCCGATGGGCGCAGCTCTGTGGTAGACAAGGCTGGACTGTACTTTGAGATGGAGCAGAGATACCTGTCAGGTGGTTTGTAGACAGGACGAGCATCCGTCCAAGGGCTGCAGTCCCAATGACTTTTCTTCAAGAGCCCCGGAGCCTCTTCTCATTTCTTATTTTTATCACCACCTGACTCCCTCTCTCCTGCCACTTCTTCACTAATCCCTTCAGGCCAGAGTCATTGAAACGAAGTCCTTACAAATCAAAGCAGTATCAGAGAGGGGGCTGGCTGTTAGCAGAAAGCCAGGCCCACGTCCAGCTACAAGCCCCACATGTGGCCAGAGCCCTTGACACCCTGGTGTCACAGTCAGTGGGTCTCAGACCGGACTTCTCTTATCCTGCACGTGCTGTAGTTTCAGAGAAACCCTTGAGTATCTCAGGAAGAGGAGCGATGGGTCAGGCGCGTGCGGGTGCATCAGACAGCACCATCTCTCGGAAGACTTGGAACCTGTTCCCTGTACTTCGGGGTTTGTAATCACAATCGTTTAGAGAAGCGACCGCTTTTCCCCACAGCTGCTGCCGGACACCAGCACTGGACTCTCCTCAGGCTTTCAGCAGTCCACTGTGCAGCCTGTCAGTGGGAGGGCCCCCGCAGTGTCACTCCTCGCCTGCCTGCACCCCCAGCCCCCAGATGAGGATGGGCTGGCGCTGTTTGCTCAGGAGGCCGTGCCAAGTCAGCTTCATTGCACTTTTGTGTCCCCAAGGGCAGAGATGACACCTACAGCGGACGCCCCTCTGCACCCCTCGCTGGGGCCCCACACAGCCCTGCAATGGCACTAGGGAGGCAGCCACAGAGAGCCATGCTCACTGTGCGTCGATTTAAGAGAACACTCTTGACCTTTGGGAGAAAACAACATTTCCCCTGGTACGACCTCTCTTGGCTCCTCTGCTCCAGCTCTCGGCCCCAGCTGGCTGTGAGATCCCACGTGTTTGCTTTACAGTGTTCGCTGTATCAAGTTCCAGCTGCGGGACAGGTTTCCAGCAAAGCTGCTAGAGTGTCCCTCCTCCCTCTTGCTGGTATCTCAGGGTGGCTGAGGCCCCAGACACCCCAATACATCACTAGTGACTGTGGCCTCCCCCACAACAGTCTGCCCCTGAGCCATGGGACACAGCAACACTGGGCTCCTTCTGCTTTGTCAGCCCCATCCTGGCCCCTTTGCAGGCTCCACTGGGTCGTATCCCATGGGCTGCCCCAGGGTGTCACCTTCTGGCTGCACAGCCTCCCACGCCATCGTGTCTCCTTATACCCTGGCTTCAGGAATGACAATAACCATAGCAGTTGCTGTGACGACTGTGTAGTTTGTGTACTTACTGTGACTCCTTTATACACCATAAATTATCCCATTTCAGAGTCTAGCTAGGCTAGACGATGGGAGCCATCATGACCGCATTTTCTCATCCCTTGAGGCTCTCTATCCTTCATTGCTTGGTTTCCAAAGTCTTGGGAACCACTGATTCTGTGTTTTGTCAGTTTCCCAGTTGTTTCAGGCAGGAGGCTAAATCCAGTCTCTGTTACTCCACCGTGGTCAGAGCAGAAGTCCCAACTCTCAAAGGTGAGAGAACCGAGGCTCAAGGCTCTCGTCTAAGGGCATAGGCACAGGCCCCACAGCCAGGCCGCACCACCTCCAGGTCAGTTTTGTGCTAATGACCTCAGGTCACCCATCCACACCTGGATGGCATTGTGGGTGCCCTCATCTTCCATGCCAAGACGTCTCCAGGCCAAATGTCATGTGTCCAACACTGAGCCCTCTCCGATCTCACACCCCCTTCTCTTCAAACAGCATCTCCAGCTAGTGGAGGCTGGAAACTCGGCCGTCCTCTCCCTCCTGCCTCCTGACTGAATCCACTAGTCCTGTCAGTAGAGTAGGGAACAGTGACCCCCGAACATGCCTGAGTCCTGAGCCCCGGAACTGCCCATGGCAGAAGAGACAATGACCGTGGGGTGGGAAGCTGCTCCTGGACTATCTTTGGAGGCTTTGGAGGTGGAGGAGGGACCCACCAGCCAGGGAATGCAGAGGCCTCTGGAAGCTGAAAAGGCAGGAAAAGATTCTCTCCCAGAATCCTCAGAGGGAACACAGCTGTATTAGTCTGTTTTTGCTGCTGTAAAGGAAGGCCTGAAGCTGGGTAATTTATAAAGAAAAGAGGTTTATTCGGCTCACGGTTCTGCAGACTGTACGAGAAGCATGGCACCAGCATCTGCGTCTGGTGAGGGCTTCAGGGAGCTTCCAGTGGAGCCGGCAGGTGAAGGGGGAGCAGGCGTGTCACACAACAGGAGAGGGAGCAAGAGAGGAAGAGGTGCCAGCCTCCTTCAAACCACCAGCTGTCACGTGAGCTAACACAGCCAGAACTACTCACTCCCAGGACAGCACCGAGCCCTCACTAAGGGCTCCACACCCGTGACCACCTCCAACACTGCCATCAAGTTTCAGCCTGAGATTCGGAGGAGCCAAACATCCAAACCATATCAGCAGCCCTGCCAACGCCTTGACTTTAGGACTTGGAACTTCAAGAACTGTAAGGTAGCAAATCCACAGTGCTGTTTCCGCAGCTGCAGGGACCTAACCTGTGGTGCGGTGGGTGAGCCCACAGCCCCTGCACCAGCTTGCCTGAGTTCAAGCCCAGCCCAGCCACTTTTTGGCTGTGTGAATATGAGCTCTTTGCCTGACTTCTCCTTGCCTCAGTTTTCTCATTTTGAAAATGCCCATTTGCAGGCTTTTCATGAGGATTCAAAGCTTTATTCCAGGGGAAATGCTCAGAGCAGGGCCCAGCCGTGGTAAGCTCTGAGTCGGGCGTGGATGCCATGGTCATAGCTGTTGCTGTCCTTACTAACAGCCTCCTCCTGGCTCCCTGATCCAGGCCGAGCTTCCTTGGGGCTTCCTGACATGTCCCTGTAAAGCTGCAGGTGTGAGCCTGGGCCTGCCTGTAACGTCGGGGCGAGGACCAGAACCCTCGGGAGTCACACAGCCCTGCCTCTTATAGCCTAGCAAGCCGCCTTGCTGGCTGGGGCCCCCTGGGCTCCTCCATGCCCACCACCCCTGCCAGGGTTTGAATGTCTCCTCTGAAGCTCATGTTGAAACTTGGTGCCCGATGCCCCAGCACTGAGAGGTGGGCGACCTGTGGACACCAGGAAACCAGACCTGTCCCCTGCACAGATGCCCCAGGAGGGAGAGAAGTGGCAGCCTTCTCCTCCTCTGCCTCGGGTGTCTGCCCCTCCATGAAGCTCCCTGGACTCCGTGGGGCGGCTGTGGGGAAAGTGACCCAGGCGTTGCTGGGACCACCCACCTCCTGGTCTCTGTCTCCACTCTGTCCCCTGGAGCCCATTGGCAAGAGGGAGAAGTGCCCACACCTTCCGTCAGTCCCCACGGGCACACTCAGCCATTCCCTGCCTCTGTGCCAGCCGCGGGGAAGGGACGGGTAAGGGGCTGCCTCTGGACACCAGGCTCTCGGCAGCCTTTCTTCTCACAAGTGTCTGAGTTGCGACGGTGAGTCCTTGGAGACTTAGCGTGACCTGGAGACAAGAGGGAGGCTGCACTTCCTGATTGCACAGGCTCGTTCTGCCAGGCACTCCATGTCTGGGAGGAAGAGGGAGAGTTTTTGCGTTGTAGAGGCTGCCTGCAGTCTCAGGCACCGCTCCGCTGGTGTGGAGGGAGTGTGGTCACCAGGGAGGGGTTGGAAGGTGGCCTGCAGTGCATGGGCTCCTCAGCTCAGTAAAGCTGGAACTGACCAGGAGCTGAGGAGAATCACCCCTGGCTCCCTCACACCAGCGGCCAGTTGAGGGCCAGGGCTGTCTGCCTTTCTGGGAGCCTTGCAGCCAGCTCTAACCTCCCACCTCTGCCCCTGTGACCTTGCCCACCTGATGACGCACAGCCCTGAACACACACACACTTTCCCAGCCAGAGCCCCCCACCCCATCCGCCACCTGCCTTCTGCCCGCATAGCTGTAGCCTGGCCCAGCCACCTGGCTCCAGTGTCTCTGGAATCGCCCTCCTGTCCCTGTTAGGGCTACCAGAGATCCCTGAGGGAGGGAGGAGCCCCTGGCTCCCTTGCCTGGCAGATAAACCTCCCTCTTCCAGGATCCTGATACCTCCTGCATGAGCTTCCTGGGCTGCTGTAGCGTCCCACAAAGCAACAGAAAGTTATTCTCACAGTTCCGGAGGCCGGAGGTCTGAAATCAACGTGTCAGTAGGGTTGGTTCCTTCTGAAGGCTGAGGGGACCCTGTTCCAGGCCTCTCTCGTGACTTGTAGTGGCAGCTGGCAATCCTCAGCATTCCTGGGCTCACAGATGCTTAACACCCATGTCCACTCCGTGGCGCGTGGCCTGTGTGTGTGCCTGTCCTCTCTGGGTCTCGCCTTTGGATTAGGGCCTGCTCTAAGCAAGGATGCTCTCTTCTCCTTATATTATGTCTGCAAAGACCCAATTCCAGATGAGGCCACATTCACACAGTTCAACCCACTGTGCCATCTAATAGCTCTGAATAGGAAGACAGGACGGCTGCCCCAGGAGAGGGCAGGGGCAGGGGCAGGACGGGGGCTGGGTTGTAAGGGGGTCTGGGGACACTGCCCCTCCTGGGCTGGGTGTAAGAATTCTCCATGCAGGAATTCCTTGGCAGGACCTTGGTGCTGCCAGATTTCTACCCTTGGCCCTTGGCCCTTGGCCCTCGGCCCTTGGCCCAGAGTGCTCAGCACACCTGGTGCTGAGAAGGCACCGCCTCAAAGCAGGCCACTCCTCAGGCAGCCTCCTCGCATGGAGACCTGAAGCTTTGAGCACTTCGGGACCTGCGGGGGCTGTGCCCTGTGAATCCTGACCCCGCGGCCTGCTGCTCTGTCCACTGCCAAACGGCCAGTTTTCTTTAGAGATCAGTCTTCAGTTCCTGGGGACACTGTTTTTAAATAAGCTCATGCTTCATAGCATGAAAGGTTTTGTGTGGACATTCTTTAACAAAAAGAATAATTCATTCCAGTGCTAAGAATAAAGCCAGGCGTCCCAACATGATCTTCGCCAGACATAGGCCGGAGTATGTTTCCTGAGCTGCTTGGAAGGGAACAGGTGTCCTCAGCTTCCAGGCTCCCCTCCATGGATTAAAGAAACATTTTAACAACCCAGGCAAGCGCAGCCTACTTGTTTCAGGGGCCAGCGAGCCAGGCAGCCGAGGGAGGAGCAAGCACCTGTCCCTGCCACCCCGACTCTACCCCTCTCCTTCCCCCTGACAAGTCTTGTCCCCTCACTCCTGTCTCCTCTTGTCTGTTTCCAGGACGCCTCCTCCTCAGCCGGATCCACCCCCACGGCCATCCCGAGGGCCGCTGCCGTGGCCGGAGAGCAGGGCACGCCTTCCAAGGTCCAGCTGCCCCTCAACGTGTGAGCTGCCCTTTGTGTCTGTCGGGTCCCCGCTTGTGGCACCTCCCTCCCGCCTGCACTAGCATGCGCAGTGGTTTCTACAGGGCTTTTCCATCTGTTACTAGCTTGTCAGGGCAGTTACGTGCATCTGATAACACTGCCGAAAGGAGAGTGTGGAAAACAAAAGTCTAGCAGGTTTTTTTAATGTCATTGTCCCGAAGACAATGGGGAGATGTTCAAAATACTTGACAACACGGCACCAGCCAATCAGGAGAGGAGCCAACCGTTGCTTGGAACAGGCCACGACCCTCTGAGACGGTCTGGGGTGGCCCCGGGGAGGGAGGAGGTGGCCAGAGCAGCGCTGCTCTTGGGAGCCCGGCAGTCGCTGGTTACCAACTGTGCAGAATAGCTCAGCTTTTCTGCCGCTGTCACGGCCGTGCCAGTCATGCCAGCTGCATCTCATCCCCGAATATAACCAGATGAATCATTGCTAGGAAGTGAGATGCTTATCTTGTTTAGAAAATCTGCTCGGTTAAATTATAGCTCTTAAAAGATATATGCAGTTTAAAAATTTCTAATTTAAATAGTGTTCTGAAGAATTAGATTGCCTTCTGCTCTTGTGTTTGGCGGCGTTCAGTCACTCGAATGAATGTTTTAAGGTGGCGCATATGAATTTGGCAGGCAGTATGATGGATTCAGAGAGTTCTATCTATCTGGGATCAGAGGAACACTCAGAACCTGTGTAGTTGGAGAACAAGATATAGTTCAAAAAAAATATTCTTTTTGAAAAAGCAATTTGCCCCGCTTCAAAAGGTCTCCTAGAAGTTGCTTAAGTACTGCTACATACTCACCCACCTCTTAGTCAAGTGGAAACTTTAGCCTTTATCTGGGGAGGACAGGAGAGCTCCCAACATCCTCCCACTGTGATTAACCAACTTAACTATAGGAATTTGAAATTTACCCAGCTTTCTGGGGGATCATAGTTGAGTAACCTGCATTTCTGATGTCTTAAGGTGGATATTCAATATTAAAGTTTTCATTGACACTGGACGAAGATACTGTCTTCTGACCATACTCAGATCAGCTCTGGCCCCTTTGTGCAAAGCTAGGATGGCTGCCTCAGGGGTCAAATTTGCCTCTATGAGCCTCATCGCTGCATGGGTTTGACCTCTGCAGGCCACTTCACGTGCCCCGAGACACAGGCCCTCGTGACTGAGGCCTGATCCCACGCAGTCAGCCAAGGGCTGGTGGCAGGATGTCATTCTTCACTCCTTCTTTTTTCATGTGAGAGGCTTCCATGGCATGTGTCTCCTAAGGGCTCCGCTGCCCTGAGACACAGAAGGGTCTTCATTTGGCCACCCAGTGCGTGGAGGCAGCTGCTCATCACAGAGACATTGTCCACTTCTGCACCCTCTTCTCCACTCCCGCTATATTTGGAATTCCACTCTCTGACCAACCTGCTTTGGTTCACAGGGCAGAAACATGAGTGTCTGCCCCTAGGGGCTGTGCTTCCGGGCACAGCTGTCTGTCCAGAGGTCTGAAGGCCAATGAAAATGCTGTGAGCAGGGCACCCCTGACACGGGAGCATCTGATTCTCACCTCCACTTCTCCATGGGCATCTTCGAGCCATCACTGGGTGTGAAGCACCAGAGGAGACAGGGAGGGCTGGAGGGTCACCCTGTGGGAGCCATCTGAGACATGTCCAGCAGTTTGGCAGAGAAAGAAGAGACAAACACATCTCAGTCTGGCTCCTGCCTGGCCCTGGGGAAGGGGCTGCCTTGCCTAGCCCTGGGTGTGTCCCTGCGAACCAAGGGCAGCCTAACCTCTCGGCTCTCAGAGCCTCACTCCAGGGACTGGGTGTCATCTTGCCAACAGAGAAGAAAACTGCTGCAATCACATGGGTGTGATTAATCAGCCTTGGGGAAATCACGTGCCTCCTGAGGCACGTGAACACCCAGATACTGCCTGGAGGACTGGGAGCTGCAAGGACGAGGCCAGAGACCTGCAAGGAGGAGGCCAGAGAAAGACTGCTGGGGCAGAGGGAGGGGCTGGCCTACAGACAGGGCAAGGGAAGCCCAGAGGAACAGCAGTCGGCAGCTTTTATCCACCAGTGCTGGGGTGTAGAGCAGGGTCTCTGGATCAGGCAGTCGATGTTTGTCACATGAGACGTGCTCTCTGTCCTCAGTGGGGACAACCCCACAGGCCTTGCTTTGGTTGTGGGTAGCCCTCCTCACAACCTCACTGACATTTGTTTTGATGGTCCTTACTTAGCAATAATAACATTAAATGCTAATCGACTAAACTCTGTAATCAAAAGACAGAGTGGCTGAATGGATAAAAAAGCATGAGCCAACTGTATGTTGTCTGCAAGAAGCCCATTTCACCTATAAAGACTGAAAATAAAGGGATGGAAAAGATATTCCATTCATGCAAATGGAAACCAAAAAAGACTAGGAATAACTATGCTTCTATCAGATATAATACATATAAAGACAAAAACTGTAAAAAGAGGCAAAGAAGGTCATTGTATAATGATAAAGGGTCAATTTAGCAAGAGAATATAACAATTCTAAATATATATGCACCCAACACTGGAGCACCCAGACATATAAGGTAAGTAAAAATTATCAGAGCTAAAGAGAGAGATAGACCCCAATACAATAATCATTGGAGACCTCAATGCTCCACTTTCAGCACTGGACAGATAATCCAGACAGAAAACGGACAAAGGAACATTGATTGGACTTAATCTGCACTGTAGACCAATGCACCTAATAGATACTTACAGAATGTTTTATACAACAGCTTCAGAAGTCACGTTCTCCTCAGCTCATGGATCATTCTCAAGGATAGACCACATGTTAGCCACAAAACAAGTCTTAAAAAATTCAAAAAAATTCAAATCATACCAAGTATTTTCTCTGACCACATTGGAATAAAACTATAAATGAATAATAAGAGGAACATTGGAAAATATACAGACATATAGAAACTAACCAATATGCTTCTGAATGACCAGTGGGTCCAAGCAGAGATTCAAAAGGAAATTTAAAAATTTCTTGAAACAAATGAAAACATGACATACAGTAAAAGCAGTAGTAAGAGGAAAGTTTATAGTACTAAGTACCCACATCAAAAAAGTAGAAAAGCTTCAAATAAACAACCTAAAAGTGCATCTCAACGAACTAGAAAAACAAGTGCAAACCAAACCCAAAATTAGTAGAAGAAAAAAAATAATAAATATTAGAGCAGAAATAAATGAAGTTGAAACAAACAGAAAAATACAAAAAGTCACCAAAATGAAAAGTTGGTTTTTCTTGAAAAGATAAACAAAATTGACAGATCCTTAGCCAAAGAAAAAAAGAAAGAAAACCCTCAAAAATAAAATCAGAGATGAAAAAAGAGGCATTACAACTGATACTACAGGAATACAAGGGATCATCAAAGACTACTATAAGCAACTATATGCTAATAAACTGGAAAACTTAGAAGAAATGGATAGATTTTTAGACACATTCAACCTACCAAGATTGAACCAGGAGGAAATCCAAAACCTGAATAAACTAATAACAAGTAACAAGATAGAAGTGATAATAAGAAGTCTCCCATCAAAGAAAATTCCAGGACTCAGTAGCTTTACTGCTGAATTCTACCAAGTATTCAAAAAAGAAATAATACCAATCCTACTTAAACCATTCCAACAAATCAAAGATGAGGAAATACTCCCAAACTCATTTTATGAGGCCTGTATCATCCTGATACCAAACAAAACAAAGACACAACAAAAAAAGAAAACTATAGGCCAATATCTCTGAAGAACGTAGATGCAAAAATCCTCAACAAAATACTAGCAAACCAAATTCAACAACACAAGAAAAAGATTATTCATCATGATCAAGTGGGATTCATCCCAGGTATGCAAGGATGATTCAACACACACAAATCCATCAATGTGATACATCATATCAACAGAACGAGGGACAAAACCACATCATCATTTCAATTGATGCTGGAGAAGCATTTGATAAAATTCAATATCCCTTCATGATAAAAACTCTCAAAAACTGGGTATAGAAGGAACTCACCTCAACATGATAAAAACCACATATAACAGACCCACAGCAAGTATCACACTAAATGGGGAAAAACTGAAAGCCTTTTATCTAAGATCTGGAACAAGACAAGGATGCCCATTTTCACCACTGTTATTCAACATAGTACTAGAAATTCTAGCTAGAGCAATCAGACAAGAGAAAGAAGTAAAAGGCATCCAAATTGGAAAGGAAGAAGACAAATTATCCTTGTTTGTAGACAATATGATCTTATATCTAGAGAAACCTAAAGACTCCACAAAAAACTATTAGAACTGATAAACAAATTCAATAAAGTGGCAGGATACAAAATCA
>CAUYRT010006210.1:0-42462 GCA_963574885.1 Lepilemur ruficaudatus | reverse complement strand
TTTATTTATTTATTTTGAATTTCAGACTATCACAGGAGTACAAATGCTTTGGTTACATATATTGCCTTTGCACCACCTGAGTCAGAGCTACAAACGTGCCCATCCCCCAGACAGTGCACACCACATCTGTTAGGTGTGAGTTTACTCATTACCTCCTGCCCATTATCCCCCACCTGCCTGACACCTTATGAATGTTACTTCCCATATATGCATATTAGTGTTGATAAATCACTACCAATTTAATAGTGAGTACATGTGATGTTTGTTTTTCCATTCTTGTGATAGTTCACTTAGAAGAATGGGCTCCAACTCCATCCAGGATAATACAATAGGTAGTTCACCATTTTTTATGGCTATTACTCCATGGTACACATATACCACAGTTTATTAATCCACTCATGTATTGATGGGCACTTGGGTTGTTTCCACACCTTTGTATTTGTGAATTGTGTTGCTATAAACATTCTAGTGTAGATGTCTTTTTTTAGAATGTCTTTTATTCTTTTCAGTAAATACCCAGTAGTGAGATTGCTGGATCAAATGGTAGTTCTACTTTTAGTTCTTTGAGGTATCTCCATACTACTTTTCATAGAGGTTGTACTAGTTTTCAGTCCCACCAGCAGTGTGTAAGTGTTCCTATCTCTCCCTATCCATGCCAACATTTGTTGTTTTGGGACATTTTGATAAAAGCCATTCTCACTGGAGTAAAGAAATATCTCATTGTGGTTTTGATTTGTATTTCCCTGATGATTAGAGATGTTGAACATTTTATCATGTTTCTTGGCCTTAAGTCTATCTTCTTTTGAAAAATTCTGTTCATTAGAAAAATTCTGTTCTAATTCTGTTCATAGACTTTTGAAAAAGTCTATCTTCTTCTTTGCCCACTTTTTAATAGGGTTGTTTGATTTTTTTTTCTTGCTAATTTTCCTGACTTCTATATAGATTCTAGTTATTAGCCTTTTATCAGATGTATAGCATGCAAATATGTTCTCCCATTTTATGGGTTTTCTATTTGCTCTAGTGATAGTTTCCTTGGCTGTGCAGAAGCACATTAATTTGATAAGGTCCATTGTTTTATTTCTGTTGTCACTGTGATTGCTTTTGGGGTCTTCTTCATAAATTCTTTGCCTAGGCTGATGTCTTTTTTCCAATATTTTCTTCTAGAATTCTATGGTTTCATGCCTTAGGTTTAAGACTGTTATCCATTATGAGTGGATTTTTGTGAGCCGTAATGGTCCTCTTTCAGTCTTCTACATGTGGCTATCCAATTTTCCCAGCACTATTTATTGAATACGGTTTTTTTTCCCCCTAGTGTATGTTTTTGTCTGCTTTGCCAAAGGTCAGATGGTTATATGAGGATGGTTTTATATCTGGGTTCTCAGTTCTGCTCCATTGCTCTATGTCTCTGTTCTTGTGTCAGTAACATGCTGTTTTGGTTACTATGCCCTCTAGTTAGCCTGAAGTCTGGTAAATTGATACCTCCTAATTTGTTCTTTTTGCTTAAAGTTGCTTTGGCTACACGGGGTCTTCTCTGGTTCCATACAAAGCATAGAATTACTTTTTCTAGGTCTACGAAAACTGAATTCACCTGCTCACCAAAAAAATAATACATCATGACCAAATGGGCTTCATCCCAGAGATTCAGGGATAGTTCAACATATGCAAATGTATAAATGTAATTTACCACACAAATAGAATTAAAAGCAAAGACCATATCATCCTCTCAATAGATGCAGAAAAAGCATTCCACAAAATTCAGCACCTTTTTATTATGATAACTAAGATATTTTTAATTGCAAGTAGTTCTGCTTTTATTTACTCTTTGGTATAATTCTTTGGCTGGGTGGTTTTGGATTGGCTGTGTGCATTATGGTAATCATGCTAAGAGAAATTACAGTGGCTACATACAGTGGACTGTACTTATGTAGTTCATGGTCCCTTGCAACATTTGAGATGTACAGAGCTAGAAGCTAACTGTGAAAATTTTTCCAAATATTAAGTGCAATTTTGAAAGAAATGTGATAGGTTTTCCCAATTTGATAACAATCCTTAATGATAATAATAAGTACAATTTTATTCAACCATTACAGAGGAAAGATGGAATTACCATTTTATTCTGTATTTTGAAGATAATATAAAATTGTCATCCTATGAAGACATTTCAGGCAAAAAATGTAAGAAATGTTATTACACAGGTATTTTAACAGTTAACTAATAAAATATTACTCATTTGATTGGATTTTGTGGTATTTACAGGATGTCTATTTTTAAGAAATTATGGTTTGTTGTGATTTATGTGTCATGCTACATAAATATATATTTTTGTACTTCATTTTGTATTGAGCTTTGCATTATTTTTCCTTAATAAGGACTCTCAAATTGCATAATTTGCTTCTGCAAAATCTAGATTCACATGATACCAGGTCGGAAACAGGAAATACACAGACTGATCCTGGGACAGGTTGTTGTGTTAGAAAGCAAATAAACAATCCGTCACTGCTTGTCTTGTGTCAGGAGGACCCTGAAGCCTGGAGACTGCCCAAAGGGCTCCCACTGACCCAAAATGGGACTATTTGAGCATCAAAATTACTTCAGTTGGCTAAAACATATTTTATATTTAAAATCTTGAAAAGAAAATAAGAGACAAACACACAAAACAACACTCATTGGACATTTTGGAAGTTGTACCAACTCATTACTCAAAATTGATGATAAGACGGAAATCTTTAAGTATTGTAGATTCTGCATTTCCTGTATGAAATATATTTGAGAGACTACAATAGCCTTTGTGGATGAGGGAAATTCTCTGCAGAAAAATCCTAGCTAATAATAGAACAAATAATAGTATGATAAAAATCACTAGTTTGCAACCTTCATGAAATAATGAATCCATTCAATGACCACTATTTGATAGTAAAGAAAATGGGTGAAAGTTGATGAGAAATGTTTTATTCAGGGATGTAAGGCCATGGTGCTGATAAAACTTTCCTTCATCATGTAATCCTTGTGCTTTCTTAGAAAGGGGTACTGGAATAAGCCTCAGACTTTCTTTGATTTGTTTCCATCTCTTCAATATCTTACATAAATTGATCAGATTTTTTCCTTAGTTCCCTGAGTCCACGAATGGTTTCTTATTTTTATATTCTTTTGGTTATTCAGTTGACAGGGATATGGATGAAAATAGAAGTTTGATGTATGGTTAAGTTAAAAATCCTATATGGAAGTTAATTTCAGGTCATTAAAAAATTTTCACTTTTGAAAATGTATTAGCAATGCTCTTATTAACCTAGAAGTAGTGTTCTATACTGTCCTTTAATTCTGAAGAGCACATATATTGCTATAATGTCCATTTCTTCATTTACATATATTTCCACTTTTCTCTGAATCACATTTTATAGTTCATAATCTATGAATCAAAATAAATAAGTTGTATTTTGCTTACTATCTTTTTTCTTGAAACTTAAAAAAAAAGAAATCTACAAGGACACTGTCTATATGTATTTTTTAAGCATAGGAGTATTTGTTAAAATATAACTTTGAAAAGCTGTTTATTTCTTCTATGTGTACAATTAGTTGAGCTAACTTACCTTCAGTAGGTAGAATTATGCATTACTAACTGGCTCAACTCTTTTAAAGAATTTCATAGAAGGTCTCTCTGAGTACAAAAATCTCAAGAGAATTGCTTAAGACTAGAGAATCCCTGTCTTTATCTTGAGATCCTCATTCAGCAAAGTCTAGCTGTGGCCTTATGGCAATGATATTCCTTTTTCTCCTAGAGGACAGTCACTCCACCAACTTTGAATACAGGCTTTTAGAGATAATTAAAGCCTAGAACAAATAAAACGTTTTGAGAGAACTACTGGGATAACTGACATGACACATGGGTCCTTGTTTAGGTTAAAACGAAGCACAAGGCAAAGAAGAGGAGACCTTGTATGAATTATGCTTTGGGGATGGGTCTCAAGTTAATTACTTTTGATGAAAACAAAAACCAACCAAACAAACAAAAAGAGCTTCATACATACTTTAAAGTCTATCACAAACCTTTAAAATAAATAAATAATCATGTACCATCATGGTTAAGAGTACACACTTAGGCATCCAGTAAGCTCAGCTTCAAGTCCAATTTCTGCCACTAATTAGTTTGATTTTTCAGGCAAATTTCACATATTCATGTAAATCATATATCCTCATTTTTAACATGTGAATAATGATATTGCTAATCCATAAAGCCAAAGAGATAATGAGTGCTCTATTATATAATCAGCCTCCATAAATGGTAGGTATCATTTTTATTATAATTTGCATGATAAAGCAGAATTAGCCAATTGCTACTTCCTGATAGTAATGGGAAGAAGGCTTTGGATAGGCTTCACCAGTATTTATCACGTGAGTGTTTGGAGTGTTTATTAAAACTACAGATTTCTGGTCATATCCTGGACCTCTTGAGTCTGAATAATCAGGGAACCGAGAGGAGTGTTTGGAATCTGTATCTGATAAGCACCTTGGGTGGCTAATATGGTCAATGGCTTTGCAAGTAATATATATGAAATTGAACATTGGCTGATGAATATCTACTTCCTTATAGTGGGTGAAAACAACTTTCAGCATTAAAACAAATCACAGACATGATTCTACAATTGCTACAACATATATATCCATGACCACAGTTTATGACTTCCAACTTATTTCTATTTCCACATTTTGGACACATATTTTCCTCAAACTTTTATTTCTCAATTTGAGAGAAACCATTGGTAGAATACAGAGAGGGGGAAAATAGTGAAAGGAAGTCAGGAATCAAGGAGAGAAAAATGCAGAGCATCAGAAAATTACAGTTTTGACATAAATGTGTTTATTTTCCTTTATTCTCTGGCCCAGTTCAAGTTTCCCAACTTCCTTCACGCAGCTAAGCAGTTAGTATATTTAATTTGTCTTCATTACGTGTGTTCTAGCAATATGTATATTATTTTTTGTGTAATGTATTTTAGTTTATGGAAATAGTATTGTTGATACACATTTTTCTGTCTTACATTCTTACATTTTTCACTAAAATACTGTGTTCTTAAGATTCATCTGAGTGCCATGTGTGCATCTATTTTTCTTTTTCAAGTTGCAACATAATGCAATCCACATTTTACTGATTTACTCACAGTTTTGGATATCTGGGTTATTCTGGATTCCTTACCAGCACAAGAAGCGCTGTATGTGGGGCTGCGGTATAATCTGGGGATATGCACATGCTCTATGAATGCTGGGTCACAGGGTCAGTGTGTATTTACTAAATCCATATGCCAGCTTTTATTCCAGTGTGGCCGCCCAGCTCACACTTCCAGCAGAGCAGATGCTTCCTATAGCAGCAAATTCCCATCCACAAATGACATTTTGTATTTTCCTAACATTTGCCAGCGATATCTTGTCTTAATTTGCATTTTTCTGAGTATTATCAACTTGGAAGCTTCTTTCATGTGCTGGTTAGTTTTGAGGAGTTTCATTTCTCAAAAGTGCATTTGCTGAGTAATTACAATAGGCTCTGATAGCAACTTCATGCTTGCAAAGAAGCTGCAGTGGGTATTTTTAAAGGTTGTTTTTCCGAGTTGCAGCACCTCTCTTTTCTATCGACATTTACATCTGAGATATTCTTATGTAACCTAGTTTATAAAAGTTCTTTCTCAGAGAGATATAAAGTTGAAAGAAGAGATTGTATGAGCACAGAAAGTGCTTCAGGCATATCTTCTCCTGGAAAAAATAATGAGGAATGAAAGGGAATATGTAAGTTAGGGTCCTATTAGAGGTGATAAAAGCCAGGGGAGAATAGAAGTATTTTAACTATGTTGGGTCACCCCTAGGATGCCTAGCAGCATGAATGCCTTGTGCTATCACAGAAATAGTCAGGATCAAGTATGAAAGTCCAAGGAAAAATGTATACCCTTTCCAGGTTATCCCACTCATACCAACTTCTTCAAAGTTTTTTTGGAATCTAACATTAAGTGAGAAATGACTTTGAAAAATGGTTGAAAAGGTCTCCAAATGTCCTGTGGGGATTATAAATAACTAAAATTGATCTCAGCATCCTAGGTAGAAGCAAAGGAAAGTATATTCCAGGGCAGTTTTTCAATCTGACCAAGAAAGAAAATTCATCCCATGTTGTTGACTTTACTCTCCCATCCATCGGTTGTCTTATATGAATTCTTTCTGAATATCCACTCATGCGCCAAGCGTTGCCAATTGTACCTCCCCAGCTAGTCTCAAATTTGACGTCTCTCTGTGGGTGTCACTGGCGCTCCAGTTGAGGATCTTAGTTTCCCTTGTCTGAAATAGCTCCTGCTTTAGCTTCCAAAACTTGCCTCCAGTCCTGCCTCCCTCAAATCCACACTTCCATGTTCATGTCATGTTTCCATTGTGATGCAGCTAAAATGCAAACATGTAGTTTTCTTCTCAAAACTTTTTTAAATGTAGTCCATCCTCAAGAGGCACAATTACCCTCTCATGACATGGTAGACCTTCCTCCCACCTTCCTCCTCTCCCCATATCTCTCGATGCTAGTGTGGCTTACTTGCTTTTAGCTTTTTGGAAACACCAGCCTGGCTCTTGTCCCTGATTCTTTGCTTACTCTGCTCTCTCCACCTGTCTGGTCCTCCTCTCTCCTCTTTGCTTCTCTGGACAACTCTTATTCATTCCACCAGACTCAGGCCTGGGCTAATCATTTAATGACTGTTCCTCTCATTCAGGCTGAACTAAATGTCCTTCTGTGGTCCTTACAAAGCATCCATGATAATTTCAAGTACTGTACCTACTGGATTATGTTTAAACTTTATCTTTATATCTATGTGATACTATGATGTAAATGTTCTTCAACAAGGGAAATATGATTTATTTACCTTCATGTTGGTAGTAAAAATATTATTTTAAGGGCTGGCAGTAGAACTCCCCCCTCTGAAGAAGAATGGTTTCGGATTAATGAAATGCCTTGATGGTTGAGAGGACTGTAAGGACAGGAACAGCTAGTATTCAATTTTACACATTTTATTATACTGGCCAACTATATAATTGCCCTTCTGTTGTGTTAGTCCTTCGGCAAAGCATGTAGTCACACAGTCTTGAGCTGATAAATTGTGACCTAAATTTATTAGAGGCTGTTCAGAGTACTATTGTGTGGAAAAGAATACATGCCCAAGAGTGACAAAATGCAGAGAAGATATCAAGAATTCACTGAAAGCAGGAACTGATTGTCCTGAAGAAAGATAAACTCTTAAAGAATTTCCAGAAATATACAGAGCATTTGTTAGATTTCCTACTGTAAGTAATCTGATGTTTGAGCCAATTTTAGCCTGAGAGACAAGGAGAAGGATGGCAAACTGGAAGCCTTGGGTAAGCTGTATTTAATAATACAGAAAAATTAAAATGTTAAGTGAAAAATGGCAGAAGGTTTGCAACACAGGTGGGATGTCCTTTCTTTGTGTAAAAACAGTTCACATCTATGTACAAAAAAAGGAATAAAACAAATATTAACAGCAGTTGTTTCTGACTACTACTTATTTAGTTATACCTTTATATAGTTGAGATATTTAATAAAGTGACTAAATATTACTTTTCATGTCAAGGGAATTTTTTTAAGTACAAAATTTAGAAATGATACCACCATTGATAGTTTGACATCAAAAAGATCATGTCAAGTAGCAATCATTGGTGTTTACCTTCACCTATATTTTGTTTTCATTTCAAAAAATGTTTTTGAGTAACCTATATGCCACTGGACACAGTTTATGGAGTGTTTACCGCTTTATGTCTCCTAACGTCTCCTTTGGCCTATGCTAAAATCTGACGTTAGGTAAACTAGGAAAAGGACATTTTTGTTGTCATTCTCAGCCCTCTTTTTGAAATCTCCCTAGTTTATTTCAAAGTCCCTGAAAGTGCCCTGAGCTTTCATGCTGGGTACTCAGACTCCATCTCTGCTGTGCCCCATGGCATTTCTTGCTCTCCATTGCCATGACTTTGCTCCTGTTCATCTCTGATGAGAATTATTTAATCATGGTTGCTTTCCCTTAGCATTTCACACTACTTCTGGAGACAAGGTAATTTGGATAAACAAATTCTTGATACCCTGGTACTTCTCTTTACATCATTTTCAAATTTACTTCTTCTCTATCTCGCTATCACCATTTAGATGAGTTATGCTGTATTGATTAACCCGTGTCGGTTTCACCTAACAAATAGCTTCCAAACATATGGCCTGCTCCCCAGTGGGCACTGCCCTCATTCAGGGACTTGTTATTTCCTTTAGCTCATCCAAAGACTAGCTAGTTAGTTTCCTTGTCTTCAAAGGTTTCTCCTCTCATTTACATTATACGAATGTCCCGTAGAATTACCTTTCTGTAATATAGATAGGCTTATGACATCCCTTTTCTTTAAATAAAAAAAAAGAGTAACTAATGATGTAATGGCAGATTCAGAAATATTGCTCTGGAATATAGTCCAAACCTCGCAGCATTATCATGTACGACTTTAAAAATTTGATCCTACTCTATTTCTCCAGTGTCAACGTTTGCCATTCTCTCTCACTCCTCCCTCTTACTCTCTAAACATTTTGTTTTCCCAAAGCACACTACATGCCTTCCAAATGCTATTCCCCCTGCTAGAAATTTTGCACCACTGCATCCACCTGAATAATTACTATTCATTCTGCCAATCCCAGCCATTTAGTGTATTGCACATGAATAATTTCCTCTCTCCTTCATCTCTCTCTCTGCCGTGCTAGGCCAGCACTTTCCCCTTTATACATTCTAGTACCTAGAACACTGTTGTAAGTATTTACTAATATATCTATCCTACCATTATTCCCTGAGGTCATTAAGGATCTATGTCTTGTCATCTTTGTATTTACAGAGTCAACACATAGTAGTTTCTAAATAAATGGTTGAGGAATAATAAAATATAATATAAAAATTTAGTTGAAGCATAGAATTGTTTAGAACTATCCTTCTCAGATTAATCTATTGTGGCAATACTATTCTTTTCCTCTAACATTTATGAATTTGACGGTAGGGAGGATTTGTGGGCATGTAAGTTCTTCCTTTTGAATGGTTGTTCATTCTATTAGCATGTTCAATTGCTTCTTCTCATGCTCAGATATGGAGTTTTCACTGGGAGTCTGCCCTAGAGAGTTAACAAACTTGTTCTGTAAAGTACCAAATAGGAATTATTTTGGGCTTTTCAGCTTACCCCAACTATGCTACGCAACTCTGCTGTTGCAGCTAGAAAGCAGCCATAAACAACATATAAATGAATGGATGTGATTCTGATCCCATAACATTTTGTTTACAAAACTGGCAGTAGGCCAACGAGGTGAGGTAGAGCTGAGCTTTGATATTTCAGGCTTCTTGTGATCAGTGGTACATATGTACAGTCGAGTCCATGATAGAAGTCGTTAGGGGGCCTTACCATGGTTAATCTCACTGCAGTTCAGATGGTAAATTATCTCAGTAAAGTTTCTATGATAGTCACAAATCAAAGGTCGTCCCTGAAAGTATTGTTATCACGTGGTCACTTTTGAAGCAAATACAGAAATATCCCACTCTCTCTAGTAGGAAAAGCCCTGCCTTTCAGAAACCACACTTGCAAAACCCCATCCCAATGGTCGTGGACCGAAGAATATACTAGATTTCTCAATACTTTTTAAATCTTTGCTTGGAGAAGTAGGTTATTGCTAAATGTTTCCCCAGACAGGACAGCACCTCTAAGCAAAGAGACATCCTGTTAAACAAGAGTATAAGTTCTTAAGTTGGAGATGCAGAAGATGAAATGATATTTCTTTATGCTTTCCAGAATCAAATTCAGTCTCAAGTAGGGTGTATCCTGAAATTTTAGTAGCATTTGCTTTAACGCATTTATGTATAAGTAAAGCAGTGGCTTCAAAAGCAACACGGAACTATGCAGATTTTTATTTCTTGAGACTTACTATTTCTTTGCTTCTCCTGATTGTTCGTGTCCAGTTTTCGCTGCCCTCTCTTGTCTCTGAGGAAATGAAGTAATTTTTATGAAGCGCTCTCCCAGGGCATCACCTGTGTTATGATCTTGCTTCATAACTGCTCCTGCCACGGTGGGTGAGCACCTTCTGAAGCAGCACCTGCCAGGAAACAACTGTGTTTGGAGGTCTCAATGTGACATCCTAGGAAACAGATGAGCTGAATAAAGACTGTCATTTCATTGGAGAGCACAAATTCAAGGTAGGCCACACAAAATTTTGTGAGAACTATAAGCAAAGATATGGGAGTTAAAAACTCTTCCACTTTTCAACTGTATTTCTTTAAACTCATTGTCATATTTCAGGGTCCTTTCTACATGTATAATTATATATATATTAAATTAATTCCAACATCTATAATACTCTCATGTAGCCCCCAACATTGTGAACAATTTATAAAAAGAGTATGCTAGAGTTATCTTAAAACTACCAGTTACTTTCTAATAAATACTCATCTTTTTAAAAAAAGGTAAAAATAATTTAAGAAGGGCAGAATCTCAGTAGCACAGTTAGGGTACTTGCTGTGAGAAAATTTCCCCAGTAAGTAAGATCAGCATTGGCTATTGTCTACTCTGAGGAAGTAAAATGATTATGTTCTGGAAATGTATTACATAATGGCTCTATTGCAATGCTATAAATTAAGCATGTGATTTTTCTTTAGAGACTTAAGGGCCTTAATCAAAAGGAATGTTCTTGAATTTCCACAAGAACTTTTGAAGTTTTTTTTTTTAATTTAAAAACAAGAATTCAGTTTCAGTCAAACTTCCATGTGCTTGCATATACATAATCAAGGTATAATATCTTGCTTCAATGAACAATTAATCTTGACAATAGCAGTGTCAATAGAATAAGTTTAATACTTGGTCGGATCTCCGCTTTGTAAACGTCAGACATTTTTATTCTTTTCCTGTGTGTGTGTTCACTTGCATGATGATATAATGAAGGATTAAAGATTATCTTTTTAAAATATTTTTAAAATACACTTTCCTAAGAAGGCTCGAGACTACCATATAATAAAATATTATGCCAAATTTACAAATGAGGAAACTGAAGATAGAAAAATTCAAGTGACTAACCTAAGCCCACATATGTAATTTTTGTCTGTCTGAGGACTAGAAACCAGCGCTACTGACTTCTGGTCCAGCGCCCAGTGCTCTACTTTCTTTCTGTCAGGAATAGGAGTTGGAATTGCCAACACCGTTTGTGAGGAATGGACATAAGCCATGTAGTAATGTTTTATTTCCATCAACAATAAAGGGAAATAGAAAAACATATCTTTTTTTCATGGAAATTTAAAAGTATCCCTTGTTTCTGTGCCGCCATCATTCCTTAGCAGGCAGACCTTTACTCTGGCAGATTTTGTCTTTAGTGTCTGAATCTTCCCGAAGACTGGCTAAGTCCCTTCCGTCTTTGATTTGGATAATTTCAAGACCAGTAGGCAGGTCATTTTAATGCTCTAGAAGCAAAGCCATCTAGAAGATTAACAATTAAACAAAACAACTCTGGGAACAACCAACATTATTGGCTGTCTGACATTTCTACTCAAATCATAAGGATTCTTTTAATAATTATTTTACTCAGATGTGTTAAAAGACAATGAGAGGAGAGTAGGTGTTGATGTGTGTATATATTTAAAGCACATGAGGAAAGAAAAAACTGATTTAGAGTTCATTTGGTAAGATGTGTAAGACTTTGTTTTGAAAAACTATGATGTTATCTTTTTCTATATGATGTTTTCTATATGATGTTTTCCCACCTGGACAATAATGCCCATTAGCAAAATTAGATTAGTAGAACATAAAAATATGGTAAAAATTTTGATCTAATTATAAGTAAAAACTGAAACAGAGAGAGTTTCAGAACATACCAAGCTATCCAATTAGTCAGTAATGAATCTGGAGAAAAAAAATTTTTGGTATTACTGACTCCTAATTCATTCTCACCAAGAAGGAAAAATTCATTTTCTGAAATGTTAATGAAGAGTGTTCACTGGGCCCTAAGTATAAACCTAACAAAGCAAGTAAATCTCAGAAATTTGCTGGCAGGTCTAGAAAATCAGTTCTGCCTAGAAAAGTTCTCCTTAAAAAAAGCAGTCGGAAGGAGTAATGATGCCCTAGTTTGGGAGGCTCATAGTGGAAAGAGAGATGGTTTTGTATGGAGCACTAGAAGGTCTTCTGAGTGAAGGAACATGGTGACCATTTGGGTTTGATTTTAAGAGTCTGTTGCCTGCTGAGGACATTGGATTCTGTGGTTGATCAACCTGAAAAACAAAACCAAACCACTTTGGTCCCAACAGCCTGGAGCCTTTAGTTTTTTAACATTTCTTCTCAATGCTGCTCAGCTAAGAAGTCAGGATCAGTCTGGGAGTGTAGTATTTCTCTTTGCACCCAAGTTCACAGTCATTAACAAATGTAAGAGAATAAAGGGCATTGCATTTAGACTGCAAAACCAGTTGCCATATCTGCTTTTAACATTTCCAGTTACAGTCCTGTGCTGCATAATGACATTTGAGTCAAAGATGGGCCACCTATAAAGCAATTGTTCCATAGCATTATAAAACTGCACCTTTGTCTATGTTTAGATTCATAAACACTTCCCATTGTGTTACAATTGGCTACAGCATTTAGTACAGTAACATGCTGTTCAGGTTTGTAGCCTAGCAGCAATAGGCTATACTGTATAGCCTAGGTGTGTGGTAGGCTATAAAATCTAGGTTTGTGTAAGTACACTCTATGATGTTGACACACTGACAAAATTGCCTAACAAACGCATTTCTCAGAATATATCCTTGTCGTTAAGAGACTCGTGACTGTACTCAGAATATTGTTTACGTATTCTTCTAAGTAGCAGAGCAAAAATGCCCTGGAGAAAATAAGAGTTGCAGAGAGCTATGATTCAAGTTGTAATCCACCTCTGCCTGTTGCCCTTCCCAGCTACCTGAGGCTTAACTGATTTCTCATTAGTATTACCGCTAAAGGCACCTCTTTCAGTGTGACTGAGAATGTCTGACATTCCATAAAAGAACTGGTTTTGCTCGGGAAGTATTTAGCCATTTTTAGCTGCTTCCCAACTTGGGTGGAGTGTACAAAGTACCTTCTCTTTTTATTCATGTGCTGGGGCAGCTCAGAGTTGAGGGGAGTCTCTGTTCTAGCCGCCTCACAGCCAGGAAAGCATTTGGACAAGTTCTGAGGTTTCCAACCCTTTGGGTCTATTACTGAAGAAAAAGATCCAGCTTTCTTTTCCGTTCAAAGTCTTATGGATGCCCTTGGATATACTTCAGATAAGCACAAATAAAATCTAAAAAACTTTTGAAGTTTGCATGTTAGTCCACTCGAAGGAAAAAGAAAAAAGACAATTTCCATATTAAATTTGGTATCATTTTGCAGTCATGCTATACTGCAGATCTTGTGTCTAGCACACTTCAAGCTGTCAATCTTTGTGGGTGACTCCCTAAGATGACCTTAGTAGTTGTGCCCCAGAAATGGGTGAAGTATGCGGACTCCACCCTGCATAATGAAAGCCTATTGTAGGAGGATGTTCATAACGTAATTTAAAAGCTTTTTAAGCACGGCACCTCCACCACTAATTGCTAGGCAAGACATTACCATCAGAGGCCCAGACTGCTCTTTAAAAGGTTTTTAAATGATGGTGTGAGGAAATAAAGCCCTGTCATCAGAAAGCTTTTTCAAATGGGCTCTTCTTCCTTATGTTAGAAGCTGCAGTCTGGACTTTGCACATAATGAGACTGTGAATGGCTGATGACTGTCTGCTGCTGGAGGAAGGAGCAATGAATAAGGGCCTAAGTGAATGGGGGCTTTCTTGGCATTGTGTGTAGCTTGCATTAAAGTGAGAAAGAAGATTCCTGGATATAGCACTAAAGCCAGAAACCAGAAGTCAGCTCTTTCCTTTCCTCCTTACTCCTTTACTCCCAAAAACTGGGAGACAGAAGAGAAGACAGATAGCCATGATCTCTTAAGGAAAATACAATAAATAACTCTATTAAAAAGGATACCTCGATAATATGGAAAGAACTCTTTTTAATCTATTCTAGAATAATCACTTGAGTGATATAACATTTTGAATTTTTATAAAGAAATCTTTATTATGGTATAGATTTGCTTGTATTAAGTATTCAAATAACAGCTAAAAGATTAGAGTACTGGATTAGTGACCATATTAAATTGTCATCCGGATATTTTTATTACTATGACTTATTTTATGATAATTGCCATTCATGAAGGCAAAATCCTCCTTCTAATAGACATTTTTTTTTCTCAGAATGTCCAGTTTTGCTCTTTGGATGGCTGCCTACTTTTTTGTTCTTTGGTTTGAACCATGCAACATAGAAAATTAAAGGGTGGTCCATCACAGGGCAGGAAAGTGATAATGACTTGAAATGTATCTTATTCTAAGTCAGATAAGACATTCATGGGTGTGCTGCTCAACATGACATTAATTATTTTATCTACTCTTAATGATCTACTATTGTAAAGTTTCTGTATTATGCAGATTATTAAATATTGCTAATGATTTTTTCTTTTAGAAACTATAATATGTTAAGAAATTTACTGTATTTATTATATTATATTACATTATTTATTACCATATTTATAATCCAACTGTCTCAAAAACATCTTTGAAGTGACATAACAGAAAATACAGTATCATATTACAAGTATAGTGATATCACTCAAGTAAAAATAAGAAAATTTAGTGAAATATTAAAAATTAGTAAATATAATGATGTAGGTTACAATAATCTCTGCAATTAAGGATTAAATTTAGCTATGTGATTGCTGGCTGGTAGAGTCAAAAAGGGAAGCTAATATTCTCTTATATTATATAATAAATGAAAATATAAGCATTTCTTTTTGTTTCAAAAGAAATGTCTCTGCAATAATTAACAATAATAAAGTGATAGGTGTGTCCTATTGCATTAGAGTTGCAAACTAGGATTAGACATTCAGAAGAAATGTATGGTTTCACCTTTACAAAGAAATTTTTGAAAAAAAAAGTTTGGTTCTCTTTTAGCATCTGACATCTCAGAGGCTTGGAAGCCATCTGAGTTAGAAATTCTGTTAAGGGAATATGGGATTTTGGGGGCTTCTGTCTTTAAGCTATTGAAAATGACAACATGCCTAAAACCAAACCGAAACAAAACAAACAAATACGAAAATGCCTATTATATTATTGAATACTGTGTACTCTTTAGGAATTGCTGCAGATTGCAAGTTTGTTTTCTTCTTAGTAAATTTTACCCCTTTTAAAAATATGTGTTGATTGAGCACTACAGATGCAAGGGAACCCTAGCCTTGCTAACCTCTTGGGTGAAATTTAATCTGAAATCCAAATAAAATCACTCTGATTAATATAATAACTATATCTCCCTAATATGGTCTTTCTGGAAGTGTGCAGTGCACTCTCAGCATTTGCCACTGTGTAAGCTACACTAGCCCACTCAGCCTAGCGCCATCTACAAAAAGGCCCTTGTCCAGTGAAACATATAAAAGCATTCAATGGAGTTAAGTGGTAAACTGTACCTATTTGGGGGCACTGTTAGAAGAGAGAACACTGTTGCTTCACATCTTAGTGAAATAATTATTTTAATTAGGAGATTCAATATTACTCTGCTGGAGATGAATCAAATTTTTGAAGATCAAAAAGACACTGCTAGGCTGGTCCAATTGGTGACATTTTTAAAAATCAAAAGGCAGATCTGTTTTCATTGCATGCTAAAGTCAGGCTGCGCTGACTGTCTTGGATCACCGTTTCCAGCATTCAAAGAGAAGGTCAAAAGCTTCTGTCATGCAGGAAGCAGTGGTGTAGATCTGGGGAGCCGTAGTGTAATCAATTTGGTTTAAACCTTTTGTATGTGCTCATTGACTAGCTAAGATACTATCTTCTTTGTTAAATGAGCATGATTAAATTCCTTAGCCACCTCTGGTTAAGTGGAAAGTAACTCAACATTTTCTTTTGTCTGTCAGAGATTATAAAATAGCTAGAACTGATTTCTCCTCTCCCTGTCTACCCCCTGTATCTTATTTTATCACTGTACATTGACGAAGAAGCTAGATTTACAGAACATGAACATGTCCACTATGCAGGCACCGCTGTCAATGCTGCAGAAAACTATGCCCTGTAAAATCCATGTGTGGGGTAGGAGGAGAAGTGAACACCTCAAAAGGCATTTCTAGATGTGGAACTACTGTATAAGTGACAAAAACATTCTTCTTCCTAGCCACCCTTCATTCTGCTTTGTTCTTTATATGGCAGAGTAGGTCCTTAGTAATAAGCTGCTTGCTCAGATTATCATAGGGACAGTTTGACAAGCACAGGGTTTGCAATCAGAAGGGTTTGATTTTGTAACTTACTAGCTGTGTGATCATAAGATCTTCACTTGATCTCCTCTTTAATTGCCAAATATCTAAATAGGAAAAGCAATCTACACCTGAACTTTTGTTGTGTTAAATAAGATAACGTATGTCAAATGTCCAGGATCTGAAGCAGTCCTCCGAAATATATTAATTATAAGTCCCTCCCGCTGCTTTTTCATAGCTTTGTATAAAGTTTGTTAAATAAACATAATATTGGAAGAATACCCTCCCTTGCCCAATATGGCATTCTGCTTTGCTGTATGGAAGGTAAACAACTGACCAGAAACACTATTTTTCTTTTAGGAATGGCACTGGGAGGGTGTGGTTATAGGGAGAGGGTAGTTGTTTTGTCTAATGTTCCAATTTTGTACAATGAGAATGCAGGCAGATATCATTTGTATATAAAAGTATGTAATAAAATAAGTGTAATCACAAAAATATATACTCCAAAGTAATCAATGTGTTATAGACAACTTTTTCTGCTCTGTATTTCTATTTGTTAAAAGGTAAGAAGCTGAGAATGCATTAGTCAAACATACAAGTATTTCTTTGACTACTGATTTTCCTTTTTGTGCACTGAAAAATTCCATTACTTTATAAATTGTGCATGTTGTCATAATGAACATATAACTACTGTTCATCTGCCATAGAAAAGAAGTAGAAAAACCACAATTTTGGAGCTATGTAATGTTTTATTTCAATGACATTATTAGTTAAATTTAGTTTCTGATGCTAAGCCTATTATGAGAATGTTTTAAGGAAGAAAGGATGTAAAAGTATAAAATATTGACCTTTTTAAATTTTTTAAATTTATTTTTAATTTCATAAAATATAAAATTTATCATATTAACCATTTTTATGTGTAGAATTCAGTGGGATTAATTATATTTACAATGTTGTACAACTATCACCACTATTTATTTCTAAAGCCTTTTCATTATCCCAAGTAGAAACTCTATAACCATGAGGCAGTAACTCTCCATTTGTCATCTCCTCAGTCTCTCATAATCTTTTATCTTTCTGTCTCTGTGAATTTACCTATTATAGATATTTCGTATAAGTAGAATCATGCAATATTTTTCCTGTTGTATATGGCTTAGTTCACTTAGCATAATGTTTTCAAGGTTCATCCATGTTGTAGCCTACATTAGACTTCGTTCCTTTTCGTGGCTAAATAATATTCCATTGTGTTTATATATGACATTTTGCTTATCCATTTATCTGTTGATAAAAATTGGGTTATTTCTACCTTTTGGCTATAGTGAATAGTGCTGCAGTGAACAGTGGCATTCAAACATTTAAGTCTATATTTTCAATTCTTTTGAGTATTTACCTAGGAGTAGAATTACAGGGTCTTATAACATTTCTATGTTTAGCTTTTCAAAAAACTTCCATAATATTGAACTATTTTACATTCCCATCAGCAATGTGCAAGTGTTCCAATTTCTCCACATCCTCACCAACACTTGTAATTTTCTGATTTTTTGATTATAGTCATTCTAGTTGGTATGCAGTGGTATCCCATTATGGCTTTAATTTGCATTTCCTGAATGTCTGATGATATTGAGCATTTTTGCATGTGCTTAATGGCCATTTGATATCTTCTTTGGAGAAATGTCTCTTCTGATAATTTACCCAATTTTTAACTGAATTATCTTTTTGTTGAGTTATGGTACTTCATATATTCTTGATACTAGACTCTTATCAGTTATATGATTTGCAAATATGTTTTCCATTATGTAGGTTGTCTTTTCACTTTTTTTATAATGTCCTTTAATGCACAAAATTTTTTGAGTTTTTAAATTAAATTAATCTTATTTATCTATTTTTATTTTGTTGCTCATGCTTTTGGTATCATATCTAACAAAGCATTTCTAAATCATAGGTCATGAACATTTATACCTAGTATTTTTTTCTAAGAGTTGTATAGTTTTAGCTCTTATATTTAGGTTGTTGATCCATTTTGAGTTAGTTTTCATATAGGATGTGAGGTTGGGGTCCAACTTTTTTCTTTTGTATGTGAAATTTCAGTTGTTACAGCACAATATGTTAAAGAGACTATTCTTTCCCCATTGAATGAATTTTGTCCCTTATTAAAATCAATTGACAAAGATACATGGGTTTATTTCTGGACTCTCAATTCTAGTATATTTGTTTATTTGTCTGTCTTTTTATGAGTACTGCACTTTTTGATTACTGTAATTTGCAGTAAGTTTTGAAATTAGGAAGTGTGAGTCCTCCAATTTTGTTCTTCTTTTTTAAGATTGCTTTGGCTATTTGGAGCTCCTTTCAATTTCATATGAATTTGAAGATTGGCTTTTTCTACATCTATCAAAAAGAAAAAAAAAAGACTTTGGATTTTTGATAGGAATTTTGTTGAATCTATCTATAGATGACCATTCCCACTTTTCTGAGCGTTTTTATCATGAAAAGGTGTTTAATTTTTGTTAAATGCTTTTTCTGTCTCAATTGAAATGATCATGAGGTTTTTCCCCTTCATTCTGTGATGTTATGTATTGTACTGATTGATTTTCTTATGTTGAACCATATTCCTGAGATGGGTCCCACCTGGTCATTGTGCATAATCCTTTTACTATGCCATTGAATTTTTTCTTTTTTGAGGATTTTTTTCATCTATATTCATAAGGGATATTGGTGTATACTTTTCTCGTAATATCTTTTTTTTTTTTTTTGAGACAAGGTCTCATTCTGTTAACTGAGCTAGAGTGCAATTGCGTCATAGCTAGCTCACTGCAACCTCTAACAACTGAGCTGAAGCAATCCTCCTGCCTTAGCCTCCTGAGTAGCTGGGACTACAGGCTTGTGCCACCGTGCCTGGCTAACTTTTCTCTTTTTTGTGTGTGTAGTGAGGATCTCGCTCTTACTTAGGCTATTCTCAAACTCCTGGCTTTAAGTTATCCTCCCACCTCAGTCTCCCAAAGTACTAGGATTACAGGCATGAGCTATCTTCGCTGGCTATTCTTATAATGTCTTTGTCTGGATTTGGTATCAGGATAATGCTCAACTACAGAATGAGTTAAGAAGTGCTTTTTCATCTATTTTTTGGAAAAGTTGGAATAGGATTGGGTTAATTTTTTAAATGTTTGTTAGAATTCACCAATGAAGCCATCTCATCCTGGACTTTGTTCTGTTGTTGTAAAATTTTTGATTAGTGATTCAATCTCTGCTGTTACAGGTCTATTGAGATTTTTTTATCCTTAAGTCAGTTTAGATAATTTGTATATTTCTAGGAATTTGTCCATTTATGTAGATTATCTAATTTATTGACACACAACTATTCTTAATATTGTCTTACAGTCTCTTTTATTTCCTTAAGTTCAGTAGTAATGTCTCCACGTTCATAACTAATTGTATTTATTTGCATCTTTTTTCTTTCATTCTTTGGGAGTGAAGCTAACAGGCTGCCAACTTTGTTAATCATTTCAAAGGATCAACTTTTGGTGTCATCAATTCTCTTTATTGTATTTACATTTTTTATTTTATTTATCTCCCCTTTAATCTTTATAATTTATATTCTTTTCCTAACTTTGGATATAGTTTACTTCCCTTTTTCTATTTTCTCAAAGTATAAAGTTGGGTTTCTGATTTGAGATTTTTTTCTTCTTCAATGTTGGCATTTATAAGTATAAATTTCCCTCTGAGAACTGGTTTTATTCTATCCAATAAGTTTTGGTATGTTGTATTTTGTTATAATTTACCTGTATGTATTTTCTTATTTCCCTTGCAGTTTATTTTTTGATCAATTGGTTATTAATAGTATGTTTTCTGAATACTTCATATTTATGAATTTTCCAGTTTTCCTTCTGTACTTGATTTCTATCTTCATTCATATGTGATTGGATAAGATACATGATATGATTTCAATAATTTTTACATTTATTGGGACTTCTGTTTTGTTCTAACGTAAGGTCTATCCTGTAGAATGTTCCTATTCTGCTATTGTTGAGTAGAGTGTCTTATATATGTCTGCTCAGGCTAATAAGTTTATAGCATTGTTAAAGTTCTTAATTTTCTTATTGATCTTCTGTCTAGATGATCTATCCATTATGTAAAATAGCAAATTGAAGTTTCCAACTATTATTGTAAAATGTTCTATTTCTTACTTAATTCTGTCAATATTTGCTTCAGATATATTTGGGGTCTGTTATTTTGTGTATATCTGTATATAGTTGTTATATTTCCTTGATGAAGTGACACTTTTAATCATTATTTAATGTCTTTGATTATTATAACAGTTTTTGACTTATAGTCTATTTTGTTTGATATTATGATACTATTGCTACTCTAGCTCTCTTATGGTTACTATTTGCATGGAATATCTCTTTCTAACCTTTCCCTTCATCATCTTTATGTCTTTGTATCTAAAGTGAGTCCCTCATAGACAGCATATATTTCAATTATTTTTTTAAAAAAATCCAATCTGTCAATCTCTGCCTTTTGGTTCTAGGATTTAAACTATTTACATTTAAAATAGTTACTGATAAGTGAGGACTAACTCATAGTATTTTGCTATTTGTTTTCTATTTGTCTTAAAACTTTTCATTCCCTTTTCCTTTGTTACTGTATTCTTTTGTGTTTAGTTGATTTTTTTGATGTGTGAGTTATTTTATTTCCCTTCTTATTTTCTTTTGCATGTAATCTTTAGATATTTTCTTTGTGAATATCAGTTTTTACATTTAAAATTAAAATTTAATTTAAAATTAAATTTATACTAAATTTATAAAAATCTATTTTAAATAGCTTAAAATTAGAAACTTAAATTTGAAACCTACACTTTAAACAAACTAGAAAATAATTTAACTTCAATAGCATACAAAAACTCTGCTCCTATATAGCTCTTTCCTCTCTTGAATGTTATTGTTGTCACAAATTAAATCTTTATCCATTGTGTATGCAACAACACAGGCAATTATTTTTATGTATTTGTCTTATAAATCTTGTAGGAAATAACAAGTAAACATACAAACTAAAAATACATATTTGCATACGTATTTACATTTCCTGAAGAACTTTATTTCTTTATATGGTTTCCAGTTATGATGTAGTGTCCTTTCATTAGAACCTGAAGGACTCCCTTAGCATTTCTTTTAGGGCAGATCTGATGGTAATAATTCTCTCACCTTTTGTTTATTTGGAAGTATCTTACTATCTTCTTCCTTTTAAAAAAGACAGTTTTGTTACAGAATTCTTGGTTTATGTTCCTTTTTTTCTTTCAGCATTTTAAATATGTTGTCCTACTGTCCTCTTTCCTCTATGGTTTCTGATGAGAAATTGCCTGTTAATCTTTTAAAGATCCCCTGTATGTGATGAGTCATTTCTGTCTTGTGACTTTCAAGATTCTCTCTTTGTCCTTGTCTTTTGACAGCTTGATTATAATGTGCCTCAATGTGTGTCTCTTTGAGTTTATCCTACATGGATTGGTTGAGATTTTGGATTTGTAGATTCATGTCTTTCAACAAATTTGGGAAGTTTTCAGCCATTATTTATTCAAATATTCTTTCTGTCTTTTTTTTCTCTTCTCTCATTCTGAGGTTTTCATAATGCATATGCTGCTCTGCTTGCTGAGTTCTACAGATCCTTTAGGCTCTGTTAATTTTTCTTCATTATTTTTTCTTTCTGTAGCTTGGGCTCAGTAATATCTATTGTCTATCTTCAAATTTGCTGGTTCTTTCTTCTGCCTGTCAAATATACTTTTAACTCCTGTGGTGAACTTTTCATTCTAATAATTGTATTTTTTAGCTCTAGAATTTCTATTTAGTTTTCAAAAAATAATTTCTATGTCCTCATTGATATTGTAATTTTGTTCATAAGTCTTTTTTCAAAAATTTTTTAAATTCTTTGTCTATGTTTTTTCTTTGAACAAATTTAAGACAGTTGTTTCAGTCTTTTTCTGATAATTCTGATGTCTAGGCTTTCTCATGAGTGATTTCTGTAATTTCATTTTATTTCTATAAATTAGTTTCTTTGTGTGCTTTTGTATAATACCGAGGGAAAGAAGCTACACAATGAAGACTGCATATTGTATGATCCTTTTATTTAAATAAAACTGATCTATAGTTATAGGAACTAGGTCATTGTTTGCCTTGGGATAGGTTTATAGGGATGCATTAATTATAAACGGTTATAAGCAAATATTTGAAGATAATGGAAATGCTTTTTTTTTTTATTGTGGCAATTGCTTTATAATACATTTATATTCAACAATGACCCAATGGTACATTTTAAGTATGTGCAGTTCAGTACACTTTAACCACACCTCTATAAAGTTGAGAAAATAGAATCTGTAATAAATCTCATTTAAGAATAAAGTGTAAAATTTATTTTCAACATTGTATTCTAAGAAGTCTACCTACCTGTTAAACCAAAATGTTATGTGTGTGTATATATATGTATATATACATTTTCAAAGCAACAATCACTATTTTTAGTAAAGTTGGAATAAATTTTGAGACATATGACAATTGTAGGATTTATTGCAGAAACTCAGCTAGGCCAGATATTAAAATTTTATGGGCATATACAGGGTGTGATATTGGAGTACTTATATTGGTCTGCTTGGGGTGCCTTAATGAAATACCACAGACTGGATTGCTTTCTGGTTAGAATTTTCTCCTTGGTTTGCAGTTGACACCTTCTTGTGTCATCATGTGATCTTTTTTTTGTTTCCTGTTCATACATACACTCACAGAAAGAAAGCTCTGGTATCTTTTTATCTTATAAGTACATCAGTCCTATCAGATTAGGACCCCATTTTTATAATTTCATTTATCCTTAATTATCTCCTTAAAGGCCCTGTCTCTAAATACAGTCACTTTGGAGGTTAGGGCTTCAACATATGAATTTTGAGAGGACACAATTCAATCCTTAACAGTGCATAACAGGGAAATGAGAAAAATATTTGATCAGACTAATATTTTTAAGCTATTTTGTTAGAACTGTATCAACATGAATATCAAAATTAAAGGCATTATTCTTCTTTTAATAATAATATGCAAAACAGATACTCATAATAATTACTCTATTTTTGACTTTAGCAAACTTTGCCACTTACCCAATTCTCATCTCTCAACTCTCCCTTCTAAGCCAAATATTTTAGTTTGCTAAATAGCGTTCCCAAAAACTATGTTCAAGTCCTCATCCCTGTACCTATGAATGTGACCTTATTGGAAAATAAGGTGCTTGCAGATATAATTAGCTTAAGAATCTCATAATGAGATCATTCTGGATTTTTAAATGTATGTATTATATGTGTATATATATGTGTCTATTATATGTATATAACACCATAAAAAAATAAAATACTTATTAGATAGAAATATATATGTATAAAATAAAAGAAATATTTTATTTATTTTAAAGAGAAAGGGAGGGGGAATTCCATGTGAAGACAGAGGCAGATTTTGGAGTTATGCAGCTACAAGTCAAGAATGCCAAGGAGTACTGGCAACCACCAGAGGCTAAGAGGCTAAGAGAAAAGCATGGAATGAGTGCTTCCTCAGAGATTCCAGAGGAAATACATTCTGTCAACACCTTGATTTTATACTTCTAAAACCTGAACTATGAGAGCATAAATTTCTGTTGTTTTAAGCTATCAAGTTTGTGGTAATTTGTTTTGGAAGTGAGAGGAAACAGATATCCAGTTCTCTATATGTTGTTAGTAAGGACTGGTATGATTACCCAGTTCTCTTGTCCTTAACACAGAGATTATGGTTCCAGGGCATGCATCTTCGACATTGTGGAGCCTCCATAAACCTTGGTCCCAAACTGACTAGGAAAAGGAAAGCCATCCATCAATCCATTTTGATAGTCCTATGTGTGTTAAGTCAGTGCGATTTGAAGATGTTTGATACTGCAGCATAATTTAGTAATACCCTGACTAATACAGAAATGAAGAGAGGCTCAGGATGGAGTCGGATACATTACTGTGTGTGTGTATGTGGGTGTGTGTTATTTAGAGTTCAAAGTTGATTTCCTTTTTGTAGATCATATCCTTTTGAGATCACATCAGAATTTCTTACTCAAGAAATAAACTTTTTATTAAATTTGCAGAGCTGAAAAGGGAAGAATTCATTAATAAAATGCCGAAGAAAGTAATTAAACACTGGACTCATCTCTTTGTAACATTTTTGATAAAATGTAGAATTCTCTTTCAAGAGAAAACAGGTGGAGAAAAATGGATATTGGGTATTCTTTCTCATTTAGCCTTGATTGAGAGCATGCTGACAAGTGAAGAGTGAAACCAGTTTTTCCCCCATAGCTGAGTTAAATGAAAACTTTATGGGATGGTCCATTTCTGCAGTTCAATTCCTATATAAGACATGAATATGGTAGGGATGGGATGTTTCAACAATGCTCATCATAAGTGGGGCTTGACTTAAAAAATAATTTCCTTTCTATTATTTTCTGCTTATTGCCTCAATTTAATTAGAACTTCATGGTTGGCCCCTGTCTCCTTACTTGCTCAGATTTTTTATTTTATTTTCATTTTGTTTTTTACTTGAGTTGGAAAAGAAAGAGTAACTAGAGCTTATATGGGAGCAAACAATTTTCATTGGAATGTTTGAAATACTCCCATATACATCCTCAAATTCATACTCTCATCTCTACCTCTAAAGAGTTTTCCTTCTCAAAAATCTTTTTCCTTTAAAATATACATAATTATATATTAATCTACTTGTCTCTCTATTATCTATCCGTCTATCTACTTAGCCATCTATTCCTCCAATGCTGCTACATAGAATTGTGTATTACAACAACAACAACAAACCACACATACAGAGAAATCAAAAAATAAACAAAACCTTTTCTAGGGAGGGAGTAAGAAATGCTGAAACTCATCCCCAAATCTATGCCAAGCTGTGAGCCAGAATCCACTAGGAGGAAAAGGATTTTTTTCTTGGCACAATAGTGCTACCTGTTTAAATTTTCTCCTTTAGAACCTGGGAAAATAGAGTTCCAGAAGAAAAACTCTTAAAGAGAAAGAGATAAAGATACAGGTTTTATTTTTTTAAAAAAGCTTTTAAAATTTATAAGAAAAAGTTATAAGGTTATAAAGGATAGTATCATACTGATTGTACACCTTAGTATTTTATTTCCAAAACGGCATTAATCTGCATTAGGATTTTTACTAATTTATTAAATGCATTATTTAAGTTTTGAGTTCTTTATTTGTAGGTACTCCTTGAGGGAAGTGGCCACTCTGTCCAGACTTCTACAAAACACTTTTCTCCTTTCAAGTTATGTGTATTGACCCGAGAGCTTAATACATGATCAGAATACATGTAGGATCTGAATTTGGACCCTATCTTCTTGGAACCTAAGTCCAGGAATCAAGTTTTAGAACAGAAGGCAAGTTGGACAAGAGCCACAGCAGTGTGAAAGCCAAAATGCTGTCCCAGAAGTAGGGCACAAGTTCTTTCCTTTAATTATAAAGTATTGGTCCATATAATATGGGAGATGTTATTTCCATACAGAAATTTTTGTATTATGTTATTGTTTATAAAACAATTATTCAACTCATTTTTTTAATCAAGTGATTTACTTGGTAAACATTATATTCTACCAATGTGAAGCTTCATTGTCACTTAAAGAAAAATGCTTCTTTTGAAAATCCTCAATGAATGAAAAAAATCATGTTGAATAAACTCTTAAATATACATCTTTTTAGAGGCAATGTATAAGATTTTACGTGAAAACTATGCATTTGATTTACCATTTTTATTTGAACAGAAAACTCTAATATTAGTTTCATACCATTAAAGGACTAATGCAGATTGTGCTGTCTACTAAATGACTGCCTTGGTCAGCTTGTGCTGCTATAACAAGTTACCATAGACTGGTGACTTAAACAACAAACATTTATTTCTCACAGTTCTGGATAATGAAAGTCTGAGATCAGGGTGCAAGCATGGTTGGGTTCTGGTGAGGGCCCTCTTCTGGGTTCTAGACTGCCACCCTCTCATTGTATTCTCACATGGTGGAAAGAAAGACAGCTCTGGTCTCTTCCTCCTCTTATGAGGACATTAACCTCATCATGGGGGCCTATGTTCCTGACCTCATTTAACCCTAAGCATCTGCCAAAGGCTCGTCCTCTAAATACCATCACATTGGGGTTAAGCATTTTGAATCTGGGGGAGACACATGTATTCCATCCATAACAATGAGCAGTATAGTCTGAGTGATACGTATGTGGAGATGAGCTACAATTTTCTTATAGAAGGGGAAAGGACCATCCACATTGACTCATTTCATATAATCTTTTGAATTCAGACAAATGAATTTCCTTCAATTCTTTTCAGAACTGATTCATTTTATCTTCATGGCTTTAGTGCCACATGTGAACATTAGGCATCTTTAAAAAATGATGGGGGATAATAAATGCTCTAGGAATTTGTTTTTTGCTGAAGTGAACTAACAACAGAGGAACATATGGTGAAATATATTTTTAATTACTTTTCAACAATGTTAAATTTTTTTTTCTTATTTTTATATTTAATCTTCTTGATCAAGCTTACTGAAGAATCTTCTCAGAAAGAACGTATCATTTTGCATAATAACACATGACTAATTTTATGGGCAATATATACTAGTATATGTAAGCAACATTTATACTTCAGAAATTTTAGAACTTTGCTTATGATTCCTTATGTCTTCAAAGGGAAGATGTTTTTCTTCCCCTCTGTGTTAAACTAAGATCTCCACTGTTGAAATTGTCCATGCTATTGAGAATCTTTTTTAATCCAGAATTTGGATTTGATTTGACTATTTTAGACTAAGACTAGTTTAAACACTATGAGGCCATTGAATGCCCAAGCTTAAAGAGTTAAAGTTTTTAACTCCATGTGGCTCAGTTTCATCATATTCGAGGAGCATGGCATATAGTATATGTGTTAATTGGCTGGGACACTTGAAACTTTTGATTTCATTGAGTCAAAGTAGTCAGTAAAATCTCTGCTTAGATTCACATCACAAAATGTCCTGGATTTCTGATCTGTCTTTGCATGAATAGGCAGAAATTACATTAACTGCAATATGGAAGATGAGATAATGGCTAAAATCAACTTTTATTGTATATAAACAGTCATATACACATAAGAAACGAAGGCTAGAGCTAAGTTTTCCACTCCCATAGACCATTCTCACAGGCCACCTTTCTTCTGTTGAACACCAACTAGATGATGCCCTGCATACCTGTCTTTGTTACCAGCGTTATTGAAGAAAAAGAAACACAGCACAATATTGACCAATGCCCCTTTATCTGTCTTTCTATTTATTACTGCTTGTAGGGTCCCTTTGTTTCCAGGAATTGAAAATTTCCTGTTATCAGAAACAATAAAGACAAAAAGCTTTCATCTATAATTGTTAGATCAGGGTACTTGTGATCACTTTTAATGAAAAATTAGTGCACACACAAAAAGGGCCGATTGAAGCAATGCTTTTCTGGAGTTCAACCTCCATGGTAGATGATATTTCCACATTTGAATGTCCCAAATGTTTTGGTTATGAGCAAAATTTAACAAGGAGGATTTCTGTCATACAGCTGAAAGATATCCTAAGCTCCATAATCAACAGTAACCTGGCTTGTTATAAAAATAAAAGAAAATCTATTGTTATCATTTGTATTATGAATATGGTGAGATGTCTGTAACTCATAGGACGCTACCTGGGTTGCAAAATCTATCCCTTGTTTTCTTTCTTTTGAGTAATCACAGTAATCTTTTCTGATTGGGGAGATTTGCATTTCCACTCCTCTATCTGGCTGGGGCAACTCTGCAAACAGCTGCACACTGAGTGAGTCTCTTGATCTAGAAATCAAAACAGTAGAGGCCTTAATCATTCCACAACTAACAATTACTATGAGCTCCAAATTGATGTCAAACAACTAGATGAAATTATTTGCACAAGATTTAATATCACACTTTCCACTGAAGACGTATTAGACGTGATGCCAGGCAGAAAGAAGCATCGGACATACACACCAATACCTGAGGTGCATGTGACTGGACAGTAAACCATTCGACTATAAGTCGATTTTGTTCACAAACTTCTAATGTTTGCACCTATGGGTTAGAAACCAGATTACATTTTACCTGCTGTGAACATTAGGTGTCCTGAGGTGTTTACCTTTGGTTACAGCTGGTATTCGCAGTTGACTATCAGTGTGCTCTGCCAGTCCATTAAGCGATACTGAAGGCACAGTCATGCAGCAACAAAAAGCTGAAAAAGCATCTCACATTTGAAAATGTCAATTCCAAGTTTCTAGCAAAAATAAACAAACAAATAAATAAATTTTAAAAGTGAACTAGAGCTACGTTTTAAGATTCTTTTTTTTTCTTTTTCCCCATATCTCTGCAGGAGTGCCAGCCCTAGGCTGAGATTCCCAGATGCATTGGTATCCTGATTTCACTGTCAACTTGGGGGCACTCTTGGTGATGTCCCACTGCATTTCACATTTCCCGTGTGCATATGTGTGCTCTATGTGACCCTTTACCTAGAACCTTTCTCTGATGTTCTAGGCTGCCTGCTGCTTTTACACTCTAAAGGCAGCAGATTTCTTTCTTGCTGGAGGGAAGCAATTAGGTTCTCTTACAACAGTGTAACATTATGTTTAAAGTTGTAGGAAGACTTGAATGTAAGGAAAAAACACAATCTAAAACCTCTTAGAATATCTTCTATCTAGTTCCCAATAGACTTCTTTGACATAACACTTGAAATGGAGTTTTTAACATTAATAGTTGTCATGTCCTTTATTCCTTCATTTTTTTTTTAATTAAGGTACCTTCTCAGAAGACGTGTGTACTGTGTCTAAAGACCTCTGGCACATGTTCCAGCTGTTGTACATTGCTTCTCTTGGCATTTCTTTTCTTTAATCATCTCTGGCACTGCCTGTCTCCTGTTCCATGCTGCTACCAGAAATAGCCCACTCAAAAGCTGGTCTCCAAGGAACAGGAATGCTGATGATCTTGCAATGTGACATATATCCTGCAGGTAGAAGACATCCTTTTGGCAGTTCCTGGTTAAGCAGGAGTTGGGTAGATTATCCTGTAAAACTGTACTTGGTCCAAAGCCAAGCACTGAAACTAGCCCTCAGAACAATTTAAGGAACAATTTCTGAACTCTTCTTGGCTCCAGGAAATGTTATTGAACACCACAATTCACCTATAAAAATTGCTTTGGATGCTGGTGAAGATGAAATCATACCAAGGAATTGTAATTTTTGCTGATATCCAGAAAACAGTAGAGAATCCTCAAAATGAATGTTCCTATTTTGGGGAGTGGAGGTGAGTGGTTTTGTTTTGTTTGCCTGGTTATTTAAAATCATTTGACTTGTCATTGCGCTGTAACGTAACTCTATGGATCTACCATATTGATCCACAATTCAAATGGGAATTTAGTCAATGGGGTTTCCCACAAAAGATACCAAAGCCCTTTGGTTTGTCATCTTTAAAACACAGTAGACACTTTTCATTTTCAACTGTCTCAGATTGTGATCTCTCTATGGTATTAGGTCTGTAAGTTACTTTGCAAGACGCTACACAGCTACTATGGAAAGTGACTAATGAAAACTCCCTGCTTCAAAATAGACTGTCTTAAAAGGAAAAAGCAGTAGAATGCACTAGTTTTCTCTGAAAACCATTGATAGAGAGAATTCTGAGCATATGTTACATAGAGTTGCTCACTTTGCTTAACTGCTCTCTCCAGAAAAATATATTAATAAACACTTCAAACACCATTATGACCGTCACTCCCATTATCTCAGAAATTACCCGAGATGCTGCCCTGGAATAGTCTTTGACTCCGTCTCTGAATAGCATCTGCCAGAAGTTTGACTTTGTTGTCAGAGCTTTGCCTCTAATTAAATGAATTGCTAAGATATCTTAGAAATGACCTGTTTTTAAAATCTCATTGGACAATGAGAAACAAAGTTCCTTTCAGATTTGATTTTCAGTTCAGAAGGAGGAGAAAATGGTCCATTATTCTAGTGTGCTGCATTCTCTGGTCTGAAAACAGTCTCCTGGAATGGCCGATGCTGGGTAGTACAGAGTGTGAATTTTAAACGTTGCTGCTAACAGGGACGCTCACAGGATTCAGTCGAGCCCCAGTAGGAGCCTGCTTGGCACTGGATGTTGGAGGATAAAGCTGCACACAGTGACAACTGAACCCAGGGCAGTGTTGGGGCCACTGGGATATGTCCTGGTTGTTTTTAAAGTTTATAATTTGCAATAAGAGGAATTAGAATGTTCTCTGGCTCAGTTTAATTACCAAATTGATGTGGGAAATACAAATGAGGATACCAGTATTAGGAGGGAAATGTCTTTCGGAATAACTACTGACATTGAACTGAAGTCTACAGCTTCTGATTTTAACAATAGATGTTTTTCAGCTTCAGCACGGCAGCATCACCAGAGGGGGAAAATACATGAAATTCCCATGATGAGAAAAGCCCCCAGCATAACAAATACAAAATAAAGAGGAACTGACCCTACAGACAAAGGCTACCACTACAGAAGCTCTCTAGTGAGTATGGGATGTCAGGATGGAGGGGAAAGAACACACCAGGCAATATGAGAAGCTATTTGTTTCTTTAGTTATTTATTTATGACTTCCTCCTAGTGCATCTTATATATGGCTTAACCATGAAAAATAAAGTTTAGACCATGCGGACAAGATGTAGCAGGGGTAAAACAGAACTTAAAAAAAATCTGATATTAAAAGGGCACTGCATTTACATGACACCAAAGCAAATGATCATTTCTGTGAAAATTTGTATAAAATAAGTTGCATGGAAAATGTAGTACAAAATGAGAAAAATAATATTAAAAGGATGGCTATTTAACATCATCTTGATACAGTCCTGAGGGAAATGTAACATTCTCTGATACAGCTTTCTAGTGTCCTTCATTTTGATTTTGATGGAGATTTTTGTTGATGAGAAGAAAATCATTATCTTTTGTAGGAAAATGGTTGCTAGGCCTTAATGATATGGAGGGCTTTAAGAGTGGGTGAAAATGGTCAGGGTGTGGTTTTAATAAGTGTGAGGTGAGTGCAGTTAAGGAAAATTTTGTGGGCTGAATAAAATTTCCAAATGCTTAATGATTTTGGAAAGCTCTTTACAAGGTTGACATAGACAGCTGCAATTATCTGTCCCTTACTACATCGTCAACTGAAAGGGAATGCACTTTCTTAATTGGGTGAACAGCTTATATTCAGAGTTTTTTAAAGGACTTGCTTCGTTTTTCTTATTTTAATTCAAAACCACAGTGTTCTCTGCTATGAGTTATTATGTGAGCTGCAAAATCAAGTAATATCTATTTCAAGGGCACATGAAGCTGTCTCTACTTGCTTCCTCCTTACTTTCGCTTGCAAATGGATGTTTTAAAAGCAAAGGAAATATAATGAAATGAACATCTCAAATATACACTACAGCTAGAACCTGCCTCTGCACTCACCCAAAATTAATTTTTCCTTCCTTCTTTCCTTCCTTCCTTTTCCTTCCTTCCTTCCTTCCTTCCTTCCTTCCTTCCTTCCTTCCTTCCTTCCTTCCTTCCTTCCTCTCTCCCTTCCTTCCTTTTTCTCTCTCTCTTTTTATTTATTTTTAGTGTAGAAAAATACACTATTTTATCTATTGTATCAGTTAACCCCATTTTAGGGTTAACAGCTATTTATACTGTCAACTGAAAATTTTAGGTGGAGAAAATACACATTCAGGATGAAAAGGATGACAAAGGTCAAAGAAGAAAAACTATCTTCTAATTAGACATATTCAGAAATATATCTAGCTGTGAATAGAATAAGCTTTCTAGGAAAAATATAGACCATTAAGAACAAGCTGTAGTGAAATCAAATAATAGATGTTTAGGAACAAGATTTTAGATTTCTTCAGTCAAATCTGCATTGAATTCAGCTATTGAAACAACTTGATTAACCATACAAGGAATATTTCCCCACTAATATTATCTTTTCATATACATTTTCTCAGAAGACTAACTTCAAATCATTTTGCTGGGAACTTTGCTGTCTTAGAGAAATATTTCCTGCAAAGATTCTTTTGCAAAGTATTTTCTTTCCAAATGCCAAAGCACAGGTGGAATATATAGATGGTTTACTAAAATTTAAAGTGAGCCAAGAATAGGCATTTAAAAAAAATATATTTCTAATTTGAAAACTTATGGGTGTAGATATTAGAGTTATTCCAATAATTCTGGGAAATAGAAAAAAGGAAAGAAAAAAATGAAAATATTATAAGAGCAGTTTTTGTTTTTAAGATCTCTTTTGATCTGCAGCTGGTTTCCTGGAGAAATAATCACAAGTATCATAAAATACATATGGATGTGTCTAACCTGCAAGCAACTGTGTCATTCTCTATTTTCATTTTGTATGGCTATGCAATATACTACTTTATTAATGTATCACAATTTATTTACCAAACTCCCTATTTTTGGTCATAGAATTGCTTCCAATTATTCTTAAGTAATATTGTACTTATAATATGAAAAACACCAAAAAGAATACTTCCCTAGAATTCATAATTCTTAAAATCTAATTATCTTTTGGGAATGTAACATTAGACAAGTCACTTAATCCCCTTAATTACTTCAATTTACAAATAAGAACAATAACCCTTGCCTTTAACAGGGTTGTGGTGAAGATCAAATATGTAGTTGTATGTGACCACATGTTAAAATTGTAATTTACTAAAACAAATATTTTTATCTCCAGGATAAATCTCAAGGATAATCCATATAGGAAGAGGTTTACTGTGAAGAAATAGGATTCTGTGGCCACATACCTTTAAGCTTAAATAAATTGTGGGGTTCTCTGCTCATTCTCTGCTCACTCGACATTAGAAACAAGAATAATAATTGACTGACGTTAGAACTCAATAGAGGTTAAAATCAGGCAATTTCCCTTCACTGATCATGACTTTATTCTAGAACCACCTACAGTTTGTTTGCAGGATGAGAATTTACAAGACAACACGTTATAAGTACATATCTTTTACCTATTTACAATGCATTTTCACATACATTATCTCAATCATTTTTACTACCTTGTGTAGAAAGTTGTAAATACTATGTTCCCTTTACAGAAAAGAAGCTAAAGCTCAGAAGAAAAAGATTATATAGAAGCTCATAAAGCTAATGAGTGGCAGAGATGAAGCTTGAACCCAAGGCCACTGATTTTTAAATTTTGAATATCACACGGAACAGAAAAAACCCCAAAATAATGAATTATAAATGAGTAAATCTTGAAATATTTCTGAGTTATTTTTGTGAGGCATAATGAATTTCTATTGCAGCACACACTCAACCCCCAACACAAATGCACACACATAAATATATACGCATACTCTTCTCTTTAGAATTTCAATAAATCAGAATTTTCAATTTTTATATCTCTAGAACTCAGAAACATACACATAAACACAAAACATAGAAATTCAATAAATAAAGGTATTAAATTCTTCTGTTGTTTCAATTTGAAGCATAAACATCATTGCTCTTTTATTTTGTACTTATTAAATTCCTAACAATGTTGAAGATCATTTTATAAATCTTTGGCAAGTTACTTTTTTCATAAATCACCTCTTTAATACTTACCAGCTATAATAGTAGTATAAATCATAATTATAATCCTATAATAGTTACTGCTGTGTAACAAATTATCCCCAAATTTAGCAACTTAAAAAGAAACATTTCTGTGGGTCAAAGTTCTAAGCACATCTTATATGGGTGCTTTGGCTCAAGGTTCCTCATCAGGATGTGGCTGTTAGGTAGATAGGATCTCTGGCTCTTCTTCTGGCAAGTGTCCCTTGTTTTGGTGCTGTTTTGAGCAATTGCTCCACCTGAGAAGAAGGAAAAGGGCGGGCACTCCATTTTGGAGTTGCCCACCCTCAATCCTATTCCCAAGCAACTGCTACACCTGCGAAATGCTTTCTCAATCTAGGAATTTCCCACCCCAGGCATAATAAGATTTAGAAAGTGACCTAGAGTAACCTCAAGGTAATTAAGATGCCATTAGCTTGACTTTGCATTGTGGTTCACCACCCCCAGGTGGGTTTTCTTAGAGAAAGCTCCTATATGTGGATGGAATTTTAAGAACACCTGTTGATCATTTGATAACATCCTATACTTCCCAAGAGCTGGCTTCCAGACTCAGCTAATAAAAGGAAACAATCTGAGAAGTCAGGAATTAGTGAGTGGGTCAATCAGAGAGGAGTTGGTTTATTTCTCTTCACTCGAGGAGACAGACCCATTTTTATTCTATAATAAAGAGCTGCTCTTATGAAACTGCTCCCTGCCTGAGGTTACTCCATCCTATTGGCCTTGTTGGTGATTTTTCCAAGAAAGAAGTCAAAGGACTGGGATAATAATCTGTACTTAACACTTTGGTGTGTCTGGTCATTCTTGGACAAGAGCACACCAAGAACCAAGGGCAGACTCCCACCTTGACATCTTCGGTGCCCAAACTAGGGATTCTGACACAGCCAAGTTTTCATGAAGGCTACAGTCTAATCCGAAGAATCAATTGTTGGGGGAGGAAATCCACTCTCAAGCTCACTCACATGGCTATTGTCAGCCTCAGCCCATTGCTATGTGGGTATCTCCCCAGATGTACACATGACACAGCAGCTGGTTTCCTCAAGAGTGAGAAAGTTAGTAAGAGAAAGTGCTCAAAGCAGATTTTTTAATCTAATCTTGGCAGTGACATCTATCACTTTTGCTATTTTTATTATTTAGAAGCAAATCATTTTATAAAGTTCATACTCAAGGGGAAAGGATTATAGAAGGGCATGAATAACAGAAGATAGGATCATTGGGAGACATCTCTGAGGCTACTTACCACCTATCTTTTGCCCAGTTTTCTGTCTTTTTATTAACATGGAAGAAGTATTTATATATTAAGGTCCTTATATAATATGACTGTCATATATTACATAGTTTTCTAACTTCAAAATGTACCTTTTAAATTTCCTTCCTTCCTTTCTTCTTTCCTTCCACCTCCTTTCTTTCCTTCCTTCCCTCCTTTTTTGTTTCTTTTCTTTTTTTTCTCTGTCTCTCTATTTTTTTTTTCTGTTTTTACGTGGTCAACTCTTTTTAATGATCCCTCTAGACTTTAAATAATATATTTTAATTCATATATTAGTCTTACAGTACAGGTTAATTTTTACAGAAAAAAGTGAAAATCATGTTGAGATTGTTTCCACTAACAAAGTATTTTATTGAATCATCTGTATTATTGCTGAAACCTAATGTAGATTCAGCAGTTACAACTATTAAGATTTCCACAATTATATTTGTTAAATTTATCAAAGTTATTAAATTCCATTCCACTTTTATTTTTAGTGATTAGCATTGTCTGGAAATGAAGTAGGAAAGCATTTGAAAGCTTCTACCACATTAGAGGAGGAACTTTCCGGTGAAAAGAAAGAACAAGGTGGTATTTTCTCTGTAAAAATTAAATTGGGATGAATGGTTGGCATTAATATTTTCCAGTTTATTCTTAAAATAGCTTTATAAATACATAAATGTTTTAAAATTAGACAGGCTTTCCTTTTGAGAATGAATGTTTCTAATAATATAGGTATTCAAGTAAAAACAGGGAGTATCTATCAGTGAAGGTGTATTGATAGAAACAGAATCTTGATTGGGACAGGAAGTTGAGCAAGGTGGTTACCAAAATCTTTTACAATCTGACACACATCTAACATCTAATATTTGAAGTCTCGGCTAGTTGTAGGCAAACTTTGTGCAGTGAAGTCATTGATGTTTTTCTTCCCTTTATAATCAGAAAAGACTTTATCCAAAGAGTGAGATTAACATTACTTTGAACACATCAGTTCAAATTCTCATTTTCATCCTCAGTAAAATGGAGAAAATGGCATTCCCTACAAGTCCTTTAGGAAGATTTAATGAATTTAAATTTTCTCAAATTTCTTATAAATTTCCTCAGATTCCTTATAAATTCCCAGAGTGAACCTGTGTGTGTTTTACCTGGTTTCTGATGGAACCAGGTAAAGTGCATGCTTAGAGCAGCCAGAAGCATGCCGTCCAATGGGAGAACCCAACATATTTTCTCAGTGAGGCACTTCATAGGCTTCTTGCGTTGGGGAACACTAGGAAGCACTTTGCCTGTATGCTTGGGAGCCACCTTAACTATAAAAATCACCAACAGAAAGAATAAAAATGCAAAAAGAATGACACTAAATAGACCATGAGAAGGGTACTTGTTTACAGTATGAGAACTAAAACAACAATGATAATATTGGATGATTTACTAAAAGTTTTCTTTGTGCTAAACACAGGGCTATGCATTTTACAACAATTTTACAGAAGTAACTGAGAAATCTGTATTATTCGTCTTTTACGTAGGATATAATTGTAACTCAGTAGATTTAAAGGCCTGGAGTAAACAGAGAGCCGGGTTTTGAATACAGGGCTCTATGAATCTGAAGCTAATAACCTTTCTGCTACTCTACACTGCTCCACTTTAATAATGAAGTTTATTGAGTATGGATTATGTGTCAGACTTGCTTGTCTGAAGCCAGTGAAACCATCAGATACTGACTGTCAAAATTCCAAAGCATAAATATAGCAGTTGGAGATGAAATTTCTCATCTATCAACAATTTCACACCTCTAGCAACTGCTACCAAAGGGATGAAGCTGGCACCCTTCCTCCTCTTCCTCGTTGTCTTCCTTTACCCATCATGGTTTTATCAACTATACTGTAGCTACTGTTACTATATATTCCAGAACACTTTGTTCACTGGGGTATGTCATATAATCTCTTGATTTAGATTGTTCTAATTTGCTTATTTTCATGAATGATTATATTCATGAAAAATGCAATAGCCTTGTAACCATAATACTAATTTTCTAATTACATAATTATGGAAATAAAAATTTTCAGGACCACAGTTAGCTTTGCTCTATCATTTCTGCCCCCTTTACCATTTTTACTATTGTTAATAAATAGCATAAAATTTAAAAGTGTAAAATTTTCAAATAAAATTAAGAAAATTTTTTTTCACCTTTTGAGAAATTCCAAGAGCACAGGAATATGATTTTAGAGAAATATCTTATAGAGATAATAATATGTATCACATTTCTTGAAAATAGATGACCTTTCTTTGGGTCTTGTGTAGGTATAAGGAAGGAGCAGACCAGAGATAACTGAGGAGGAGGGCAGCTATGGAAATGAAGGGAGGACATAGCACCCACCTCCGGTGTCATAGAATGGGACTTTCTGTAACCTGCAGTTTAGGGCCCATATCGGTGAGTTCTCCACCATTGATTATCTTCTTAGGAAATTCACCAGAATGTTATATAATTTTCATTTTGGTGAAGAAATTATCTTTATTACTCTACATCCTAACATTGTGAAAATATTTATAAAGACACCAAGACTCTTATATTCATTATTCTACAACATATCATAGCATAGTCTTCTATGATCACATTATGAATGCATATTTGAGGGTGATATATAAAAATGACTCTATTAATCATTCAATAGAAAAGTCTATGAATATGTGGGAGGCAGCATGAGTGAATGAGTATGAAAGAGAGGTTGTGTTCTGGAAAGATCAACTGACTCCTCCACAGTTTTTCCTGAGCTTGCCCTGCCTGCCAAGAAATACAGAACATAATTCTTTCTTCAACCTATCCCTGAATATATTACAAGTAGACTTGCAATCACGAATACATAGATATTCACTGTAGATGGTAAGTCTTAAAACTTAATATAAGGCATAATAACACAGATTCATAAAATATGGCTCTAAATGACTAGAATATATTCCAGTTTCATTTGGAATATTGTTCTCTGTTTTTCACTCACTTAAGTATATGCTACAATTCTTGATATTTAAAAATTCCTGCTGTTTATATTTAATTAAACAGTAAGATATTATATAACCTCTTCCATAATAAAAATTACTTTTTGAAATTTCTCACTACTATTATTGCAGCATTCAAAACCTATCATTTTTGAGGTCTTGATATATTGGGTAGATATTGGGATAAAATTTTATAAAGAGTATTCCTATCTCTCTGAATCTACATCAACATTTATTGTTTGGGGACTTTTTGATAAAAGCCATTCTCTCTGGAGTTAAGTGATATCTCATTGTGGTTTTGATTTGCATTTCCCTGATGATTAGAGATGCTGAGCATTTTTTCATATGTTTGTTGGCCATTTGTTTTCTTTTGAAAAGTTTCTGTTCGTGTCCTTTGCCTGCTTTTTAATGGGGTTGTTTGATTTTTTATTGCTGATTTTCCTGAGTTCTATATAGATTCTAGTTATCAGCCCTTTACTGAATGTGTAGTATGTGAATATTTTCTCCCATTCTGTAGATTGTCGGTTTGCTCTCATGATAGTTTTCTTGGCTGTGCAGAAGCTTTTTAATTTGATCAGGTCCCATTTATTTATTTTTGTTGTTGCTGTGATTGTCTTTGGGGTCTTCTGCATAAATTCTTTCCCTAAGCCAATGTCTATAAGAGTTTCTCCAACATTTTCTTCTAGAATTCTTATAGTTTCATGCCTTAGATTTAAGTCTGTTATCTACCGTGAGTTGATTTTTGTGAGAGGTGAGAGGTGAGAGGTGAGAGGTGTGGATCCTGTTTCACTCTTCCTCCTGTGGCTATCCGGTTTTCCCAGCACCAATTACTGAAGAAGGATTATTTTCCCCAGTGTATGTTTTTGTCTGATTTGAATTGTTTCTTTAGATATTATACTAAAATAAGAATTATAAAAATTATAAAATAGTTCAAAGAAAATAAAGAAATCACTAAAATGTTATTATCCAGATAAAAGCATAATTAACATTTATTAAAGGTTTTTCTTCATCCCCTCCCCCACAGGGGTGTTGGTCAAAGAGTTGGGTTTTATTCATCATTTCTATTTTTCTTCTGAAATTGATTCTATTCTTTCATATATTCATTTCTGTTTTATTATATTCATTAGATTCCTGTATGCTTTATGCATCCACAACAGCCTTTAAAGGTATTTGTTTACTAATTCCAAAATGTATGTTATCTTTGCATCTTTTTCTATTAACTAATTTTCTCCTAGTTATGGATCACATTTTCTTGCTTCTTTATATGTCATGTTAATTTTCTATTGCATAAAAATTACCCCAAAACTTAGCAGCTGAAAATAATAAATGTTTATTATTTTATACAGTTTTTAAGGTTCAGAAATCCGGATATGGTTTGGCTGGTGAGTTATGGCTCAGGGTATCTCTGTGTGGTTGCAATCAAGTTGTCAGTCAGGGCTGCAGACATCTATAGGGGCTAAAGAACCACTTCCAAGCTCACTCATTTGGCTGTTAGCAAAAGGCTTCAGTTACTCGCTGTGTGCTCCTCTACATCTACTAACATGATGTGGCATGTAGGTGCCCTCGGAGCTAATGATGAGATACAGAGGGAGAGAGAGAAAGAGAACCCAAAATGGAAGCTATAATTTTTTATGAAATAATTTCAGATGTGACATACCATTACTTTTGCAATATTCTACTTATTAAAAGGAAGTCACTACTCAGGTGATTACATGCGATGTGAATACCAGAAGACAGAGAGCACTGGGGGCCATCTTAGAGGCGAACTATTGTACATGTCTAGAAATTTTGGAATGAATGCTGGATATTACAATGTTTTGTTGTGAGGGACTCCCTTTATTTCCTTTAAAGACTATTGAGTTTTGTTTGGGCAGGCATTTATCTTACTGTTAGATCAATTTTATCTCATCAAGATGTTTTCAGACTTTTATCAGAAGGAATCAATAGTAGCCCTTCTTCTAGAGCTAGAATAATCAGTTACTCCTGAAGTGTGATCTTTCTATTGTCTGAATGCTCAGGATGTACAGCAAGGTTTCTCTACTCTGGCTTGATAGATTGATTCCATGGAATTTTGAGAAGTATTTGTTCCTATATGCCAAGTACAGATATACTTATGTATGTGGGTGTATTCACTAATGTAGGACTCCATTGTGTGCCTATACTGTACAGTACACTCCATTGATATGGATATTGCAGAAAATATCTATCTCATCTTATTTGAGTAGTCATTCATCTATGTTAAAAATATAGTTGATGTGAAAATGAATTGGAATAGTGATACCATATAGTTAGTAAATGAAATCATTATTTATAATTTTGATTAAGAGGCAGAGAAATAGAGAACAATTATAACTGAGATATTCAAGAGAATGAAAATAATTTGGAAATTAATCTTTTAGTGTCTACTTCTCATGACAGTAATACAGTGAACTAGATTTCTATGCAACATCATTATCTTTGTGATATAATTCAGCAATTTTTTTTTCATAAATTGACAAACAGGACAGCCAATATGCAATGGATGAAAGAAATTTTGTCTGAAGGCCTATCTTCACACCTCAATTTGAATTTATATTTGCAGTTTTATTAAGCATGCAACGTACTTATATACATACTCATTTTGTCAACAGCACTGGACCCGTGAAAAAGCTTTAAAAGCCTAAAAAAGTCAAATATTTGCATAAGAAGATTGCGATGTCATCTTAAAGCATTTTTTATATTGTCCAAACACTTTGATATTATTTTCATGGTTGACAAAATCACTAGGATTCCTTGAGGTATTTTTTAAAACATATTCTAGCCAGAAAAATCCAAAAATTCTGTTTGATATGGATACTGACTTATATTTATAATTTTTAAATATTATCACAGTTTAGAAGTAGGTAGAACAGCTATTTCAGAATAGATTTCCTTATAACAATTTTCTTAAATGTCAAGAAGCAAAACAAAGCATTCTGCATTATGGGAAATTTATATTTATTATTTTTTTCTCCAAGACAAAGTTAACATTTGCAAAGCTACAAGGTTTTATTATTCTGCACGCACAGCAGAAGGAGCATTCACGAAGAGTGCTGGAAATGCCAGATAAGCTCTTAGTGACTGGCAGTGCCAAAGCTAGCTGTACTTAAGTTATCTTGTATGCTTCCTTATTATTTTGCCTTGTTGTTGCTAACGGGGAAATCTATTAACTCAGAGGAAAATTCAGACCAAAGAATCAATTACTTCCTTTTCTATATTCATCATGATAAGTGGACCCCTTTTTTGTTTAGCATGAGGACACAGTTTCCAGTATAAATCATTTGAACATTTAAAGATGCTATACCTTAAATAAAATTAGATATTGGTGACTGCAGCCACAGATATGAACAATAAAGGACATATGCTAAATCACTTTTCTCTTACCAAATACATTCTTCACTCTGTCCTTGTTGCGCTAGTCCCGAGTTGTTCTGGAGATTGGCTCACCAGCTGGGCGTTATTATACCAATTAGAAAGGTGACCTTTTATAATAACCAGTGGCTTTATTTTTTTTCAATGCAAAAATTGTAAAGCTGCATATGTGGAACATTTCAAATGAACAAAGAAGTCAAGTAAATACTATTTTAGGATGTAAATCTGCAATTTTACAACATATTTCTATTTCTTCATATATAAGTTGGACTGATTTCATGGAAATAGACATAAATTAATAGTTACACCACATTCCAATGTCAGTGCTGTTTTATTTCCCTTATGAAATCACAATTGCTTTGGCTTTCTGGAAAATATAAAATAATGTGATTTATGACTTGACAACAAACACCATCATGCATACAAAAGTCATCCCTTGATTTTTTTCTTGTTAATTTTTTTGAGTTCTAGGTAGATTCTTGTTATCAGACCTTTGTTGGAGGTGTAAAGAGCAAATATTTTCTCCCATTCTGTGGGTAGTCTATTTGCTCTAGTAAGAGTTTCTTTAGCTGTGCAGAAGCTTTTTAATTTGATCAAGTCCCATTTGTTTATTTTTGTAGCTGCATTGATTGCTTTGGGGGTCTTCTTCAAGAATTCTTTGCCTAGACCGATGTCTGAGAGGGTCTTCCCAACATCCTCTTCTAGGATTCTGAAGGTTTCATGCCTTAGGCTAGGTCTGTTAATTATCTTGAGTGTATTTTTGTGAGAGGTGAGAGGTAGGGATCCAGTTTCATTTTTCTGCATGTAGCTACC
>CAUYRT010006209.1:0-10310 GCA_963574885.1 Lepilemur ruficaudatus | reverse complement strand
GGGGTCTCGCTCTTGCTCAGGCTGGTTTTGAACTCCTGACCTTGAGCGATTCACCAGCCTCGGCCTCCCAGAGTGCTAGGATTACGGGCGTGAGCCACCGCACCCGGCCTGGATCATTTCTTATAAACTGAGCAAAGTAATCACTGCCTAGATTTCAAGCTGCATAATGGCTTTCTTCTTTACACTTTTTAAAATTAAGAAGCTACAAGAAAAAAACACACATAAATTCAATGCCTCAGAAAAGGTTAAGTGACGATGGCAATCCTTTAAATACTTATTGCAAGGCAAAAGATTACAACTTTTACTCTATCAAATGACTCAGATAGCTAAGAGCACGTTGTTAGATATCATCGTTAGAATACTTAACATATGTCACAAGAACTAATACATCTTAAAACTTTAGAAGTCCTTAGAGTTATATATTGTCAGAGGCTAATGTTCAACAAAAGACCATGTTCATCTTAAGTTTTCAACACAATATTTCCTGTGAAGATCTTTTAAACAATCACAAGATGTCCTTGAATGGCTCCTGAATGCTAAAAAATGGAAATGGTTGGAGACTTTATCATCAACTGTCTGAAGCAGGCGCCTGATTAACTCCAAGACTGGGTCAGATGAGGTGATGCTTCCTTTGAGGAGCAGTGTTACTATGCACCCTACTGCTGCCTTTTAAACAGTCTTCACTCAGTGACTTTCCCTGGAGGATGCTACTAAGGGTTCAAAAGGGGATGCAGGCTTCGTGTGGTCCCCTCCCACAGACTTGATTGTTTGTGTAAAATAGTTGCTTTGCCAAAGGCCTCCCTTCCAAAGATTCTGATTTCCATTTTTAAACCTGCTGTTCAATTTTTTCAAGGATAAAATATTTAAAATATCCGGAAAATATTTTCAATCAAAGCAGTTTTTCATTCAAATAAAAATAAGTTTTTAAAATTATACTTCATACTGTATAATATGACCATGAATTAGCAATATTAAATGTCTTATTTCACTATGGTAAAATATTTTTAAAAGTAGAATATTAAAGTATTAATAAAAAACATTACGAAAGCACAAAAATGTTGAACGAAGATATCCATTCAAAACTGAATCTACATGTGTGTAATTAATTCATGGTTACATGATAAATAGAAGTCAGATTTTATTTGAATATTCATTTACTTGTAGTTAGGTGAAAGAGAAAGTATAGGAAAAGGAGCACATGTGTAACAGTCTACAATTCATCATTCTCAAAGAACATAGATGTGAATAAAAAGATTTGAACTCTCACTTCTTTAAATTACGTGCTGTAATCATCTAAATAATTTAATCAAAAATAAATAAATCACCTGTGAAATGGTCATTTAATTTAGATGTTCTGTAATTTTGGAACTATAATATAATAATTCCCTCTCCTACCTTCAGACCTTAGAGAAGAAATAACTATAAAGTAAAATAAACAGATTTACTAAAGTAGCTAATTTAACTATTGGAACTGAATACATCAGACTCCACAAAAATACAGCTTTATCATTCCACCAAATTAACCCTCTATTTGGTTTGTAAACTCTCATCTTCAGCCCCTCTTTATTCAAATATGATTTAGTGCCCTAACATTTACTTGCTGTCTTGGGACTCCCCCAAAATAGACAATATTATCTTTGTTCTCAAAGAGTTTCCAGCGAAGTTAGGAAAACGAGCACATACTAAGGAACTATGGATTCATTCAGCTTATAGTAATTAGTATGATACAAAGCTGTGTCACAATATTTAATAAGGTTTTAGGCTATCATTGACTTTAGGATAAAGTAATTATTACATCCCTAGAAAATGACAGAGTACCTCACAAGTGTAGTGGACCATGTTAGGGATTGCCCATTCATTCAGTCATTCAACAAACATTTATTGAGTGTCAATTTTGAGCCAGGCACTCTTCTGTGAACTGAATATATAGCAGTAAACAAAAATTAAAAATAAATAAAAAATAAAGTTTTATCCTTATGGAAATTACATTCCATACCTAGTTAGTAGTTTTCTTCTTTCTCTTGTATCTAAGTCTTCGATCTCTTCCTTTATCATCTCTTCAAGTTTTGAAAACAACCCCATCTGGACCCATCATGGTAGTACCACATACTTCTGTCAATAATAATTGCTTAAGAATTATTCATATGGCCTAAGACATTTCTGCTTAATTTAGTTTAAACTTCTTTCAATTCAATTTAAAATATCCCAACTAGTACACTAGATGTGCCATAAATGATCATTAAATAGATTAATTTATAGTACTGAGAAATTCAAATTAAAGATACATTACTGTGAGTGAGAGAGAAATAGAAGAAAAATCAGTAATAAACAGACCTTAATAAATGTAGGATTTAATTTTATAAATTAGTCATTTTCTGAGGAAGAAACAATAGAATTCTAAGGGATTAGTCCATGGGATATTCCTTTAGATAAGTAGGAAAAGAGAAACTGGTTGCAGTTCTCAGAAAACTATAGGAAACAGTATATTGTAAAGAACTTTATGTGAGTTTCCATGGTACATGCTGCTCCCTGTATAACTCTTGGGCCAAGCTGCAAAAGTCTCTGTGCTGCTACACACACTACTCCCCTTTTCAATTTGGAAATTAAGACTGTACGCTCCATAAGGATATAAACCATCGGAAATAAATGGCTGAAAATGAATCTTTTATACAGTTACCATTTAGAAAATAAATTACTACAATAATAAAATGTTCTCAGAGGTTATCAAAAGATTTTTAAAAATACAAATTTAACAATAGTACTAATTAAGATGTAAATGGTATGACTCGCTTAACCTACAGAATAGCTAAATCTTTCACAGCCAAGGTAATTGAAATTCACGTTAAGACCTTTGTATACATTATCTTATGTAAATTTTTAATGTCATTTTATAATTGTAAGTATTATTCCCTATAAAACTTTTTAAATGTTATGTCTCTTGAGTCTGTTCATCAGGAGTCAAAGTGTTCAAAGTTAAATGCAGATTCCAAAGGTGTGTTGTAATATAAAAAATCTGAAGTAAATTTAGCATCTACCTCAAACATGCCAACTAATCACCAGAATTGATGAACAGATAATATAACCTGGATATTTTCTTCTTTCCTCACTACTCCATATATGTATATCTGAAGCTGCTCCTGAGTCAGGGGAAGACTCTTCCCAATGAAAGATGACAATTTTTACAGAAACCAAGTAAATTACCATATTCCATTGCTACAACCACTATTTACAGAGATTTTTATCTATAACAGAGGTACCCTGGGAATGCTTTTAGGTGAACTGTTGAATGACACATGTATGTTACCATTACCAAATCATTATGCCATTCTTCCTCATTAATATAAAGTAATTTATTAATATAAAGAATTATATACTCTGTATATAATTCTAGAAATAAAGGTTTTGGTTGATAGTGATGATGCAGTTTCAGGATGCTACCCCACAAACTAAAACTTTGTACATAGCTTGAAAAAAAATAACATTTTAAACATTATTAGATGCAGACATAAAATTAATTTTTGCACTTATAGTTATTAATTCTATTATTTTTAGGCACTTTATTAAGTGAAAAAAGTTAGTGGCCAATTTTACATTCTTCTAATTCATCTTCTTAAGATATAAAGAATTTCCAAGTAGAGTATTTGTCTTGAAAAACTCATAGCCAGGATAGAATTAAATAATTAACAATTGAATACAAATCTTAAAAATTGTTTTGCCTATTATTGGAAAGAGTGGATGTATCAAATAATTCTAGAAAGATTAGAATTGTAACATGATAGCTTTGGAGAACATCAATGCAGCAAAAAATCCCCTTTAATTATTGTCATTGACATACAGGAATAGGCCTATGGTAGCCACACTTGCTTCAGATGACCATCTCCACAGTGGCCATCACATATTGAAGCAATAGTGGAAAACTGATACTTCTAGTCCAGATTTTCCATTGAGAAACTTATAATTTTGAATTGAGAGATAAAGGGACAGAGAATTATTTTGAGATAGGCCTTGCTAATGTTCTAGCTCCAAAAGGAAGTCCCAATGTCTTTGCTGGCAAGATTTCTGAAGCTGTCCTTATGTCAACTCTTCCTAAGTTCTTTGATCCCATTAGTTGTCAACATTCTCTCGGTAAATTCCACTTTGTTCTTGGCTTCTGTTACTTTTGACTAAAACTACCTTAAATGTAGATTCTATTGCTGTCATTGGTCTTTTACTACTAACATTTAAGTATTCCCTATGAAATTTAAATATTGTTTAAATTTTTTCAGTTTTTGAAAACTCTGATAATTAATACATGATATATTGAAAGTTATATTTGTCAACAGACAAAAAAGTTACAAAGTATTTTAATCAAGATTATCTTAATAAACACTAAAATTCATCTGTGAATTGTGTAGAACAGTAGACATGAGAATTCTTTAGGAAAGGTAAAACTCAATCAAGCAATAAATAAATATTCTTAAACTTGTTTTGTAATATGAACTTCAGAAAGACTTGAAAATTATATATAGGTCTATCCAAGAATAGAAAGTCTTTCTATTTTCACTACAGAAATGTTTTCCTAATAGAAAGCCTCTTGGTTTTTAATACTCAAATTCCAGAGAATATACTGCTTTCTCAATATAAAGATTTTAGTCAATGGAAATATAGGAAAAATTTATATTTTCATTCCCCAAACTCTGTGGAATACTTTTATGAAAATGATGTCCAGGGAAATATTCAAGTTGCAATACAAATACAACTGGTAGAATGTCAGAATCAGCCCTAGATATAGCTGGTGCTGAGAGCAACACTGTGACCCTAGCCTAGCCTATGTCTTGTCCTCTACCATGCTTTCAACGTGGGCTTCTTTTCTGATTAGTGTTTGTGCAATTAGTTTTCAAAGTTTTGAGAAATTTTTGAAGAAAACTTTAGAGAATTTGGCAATTTAAGTGAGAAAATGATTTGAATAGAAGAAAAAGTTTTTTCTGCGTACAAAGCACACGACCCTATCAATTGCTTGGAGATCAGAAATTAGTGTTTTAAACAAATTAAATCTTAACCAAATAGTTCGTTACTCTTACATAGGTTCATGTTTTAGTTATACTTTGGAAAATTGTTTGGGCTCTTAGAGTCAAAGTGTAATACAGAATAATATTTTTTCTAAAAATATGGAAAAAACAATCTTATTAGTATTTTCATGATGTGTATTTACTTAAAGAAACAGTTAATTTTCTGCAATTAAATTACTCTACAGATAAAAAATGAAAAATATTTCCAAATTATTTTATAGGAATCCAGCATAAAACTGTAGGCCATTCTTCCTAATCACCTTCAATGCAAAGATTATAAATAAAGATTTTAAAAGTCTTAAAAATATAGCAAAACTAAGAATGATTTATTATAGAAGTATAAAAAATAAAAATCAATATCAATATCAATATTGATATCAAATCAATATTTCAATATCAATTACAAATCACATACAATGATTTGTAAAGTACAAAAAGACATTTAAAATATTAACCATCTATATGTAACTTTTCTGAAGCATATATGTTATGCTTAATAGTGTAACTTTACAAGCATTCCTATTAAAGTCAGGAATAAGACAATTTTACCACTATTGTTTTAAATTATTTGAAAGGCGTGGTCAATGTAATTAAACAAGAAAACGATGTGAGAGGCAAAGTTTTTATTATATGCAGTGATAGTCTGAATATTTGGAAACAAAAAATTTAAATGAGACTAAAAGATAGCATAACACAAAAATCAAAATCCTTTATTTGGACCAATGATAACTATTTAGAAAGTATAACAAAAAGGAAGATTTTATGTACAAGTACAGAAAATAATATTCATATTTAGGAGTAAATTAATCTAGAAATAAATATAACTATATGGAAGAAACATTAAAATTCACCTAAGTATTATAAATAATGATTTGAATAAGTAGAAAAAAATCTTTCTCTTATATTGTCAAATTCAATATCATAAAGATTTAATCTTTCAAAATTAACACATAAAATTGACATATTCTAAATAAAAAAGATATATATCACAGTTGTTATTTGTTTACTATGCTTTTTTAAAACTTCAAGTTAATCTAAATTTTATTTGGAAAAAATCAACATAAAATATCCAAAAATATTTGAATGTGTGATATGTAAAGACTCTTCCAGTAACATATTAAGACATATTATAAAGCTACATAGTAACAAAATAATACAGTTCAAGTACTGGTATGGATTGATAGATCAATAGAGTAGAATAGAACAAGGCTCTTGTGCACATGAAGATTTAATATAAGAAGAAATTGGCCCATATTGTTCAGAACATTTACGGTTACAAGTGAAAAAAAACAACTTACAGTGGTTGCTATGGTCTGAATGTTTATGTGTCCCCTCAACCCCCAAATTCATATGTTAAAATCTAATCATAAATGGGGCCAAATGGGAGGTGATTAGGTCATGAAGGTATAGCCTCATGAATGGGATTATTGTCCTTATAAAAGAGGCCCTAAAGATGTGTTTTGCCCCTTCCACCATGTGAAGACACAGCTAGAACGTACCACACATGAACTGGGAAACAGGCTTTCACCAGACACTGAATCTGCTGATGCCTTAATCTTGGGATTCTCAGCCTCCAGAACTGTGAGAAATAAATTTCTATTGTTTATAAGCTACTTAGTCTATGCTATTTTGTTATAGAAGTGTGAAAGGACTAAGACACTGGTTTAGGAAGGTAAGAGGGGAACTTTATTGGCTAATGGAACCATAACATGCAAATGTAAGATTTGTAGCTGTGTCAATGGAAGTCAGGGGTTCTTCTACTATGTATAACGGTCCTCAGTGATTGTCACAGTGTCTGGCACAGAGAAAACCGGCAATAAATATTTGTTAACCAAATACACAGATTAAAGAGCAGCCTGAGATCCAGTGTCAAGAATTAAGATGAGGAATGCAGTGGTAGATAGGTACAAAATGGAACTTGATTTTCAGTCTCAGACAATAATGATGTTAGAAGTAAGATTGTGTCCAAATTTTTTTTTTTTTTTTTTTTGAGACAGAATCTCACTGTGTTTCCCAAGCTAGAGTGCCGTGGCATCAGCCTAGCTCACAGCAACCTCAAACTCCTGGGCTCAAGCAATCCTTGTGCTTCAGCCTCCCAAGTAGCTTGGACTACAGGCATGCGCCACCATGCCCAGCTAATTTTTTCTATATATTCTTAGTTGGTCAATTAATTTCTTTCTATTTTTAGTAGAGACGGGGTCTTGCTCTTGCTCAGGCCGGTTTCAAACTCCCGACCTTGACCAATCCCCCCGCCTCGGCCTCCCAGAATGCTAGGATTACAGGCGTGAGCCACCATGCCTGGCCTCGTGTCCAAAACTTTTAATGCCACAGAAGAAATACAAAATGAGGAGCAGAAGAGAAGAAAATACTAAATAAACTCTGGGTCAGATTTGGGACCTAGAATTTGGGGGAGGGGTGTAGCAGGAGAAACAGGTCTACAGGTGCACAGAGTGAAAATTAATTTATGAAGTGGTAGGAGCTAAGTACATTTTGGAGAGAAAAATCACACACATAAAAGCAAATAAAAATATAAAAAATAAATGTCAAATGCATGTTATTAAGAGAGGAAATAGGAAAAAGAAATAAAATTTTATGTAAACAAAAATAAGGAAAAATTTTAAAAGATCTAATATTAAATTCTTGTTATATTTCGGAGAACTTTCTAAGAATTTAGCAATCAACAGCTTAATCAGATTAGTAATGTTATCCCCATTTTATGAGTGAGAGACTGAAACTCAGCGAGACAAGAAAATTGTCTAAGATCAGGTAGTTAATAAGATGATTCGGTGATTCAAGTGGTAGCCGTCTGACTCCAGAGCCTATATACATAAACTGTATGCTAAACCTAATTTGTATGAGTAAATTTTAAATGAGAGCTAAATGCATTAGAAAAATAAATTTATTTTAAACTTATATGTTACATGTATTCATGTGTGTGTGTGTTTGTGTATCACATCACAACAATAGTGAATACAAGCTTTTGTTCATTGTTTTGAATCAAACTGAATCTGCTTTGCGCTTCCACCCACCTGGCTGGTAAGGAATTCAGTGTCTCTAATTTTGAGGTCTCCTCACCACAATAGATCCACAGGATCATACACAACTTCAGGACTTCTGTTATGACAGAAATGCAGGGAAAGTGTTCAGTCCATACTATATGATTGCTGCCATCTTGACTATTGCTCTTTTGGCCACATTGATACTAGTCTGGAATTCTGAGAACTACCATCTGTCTGGTGGGCCTTTAGGCTTCAGACTGAGAGTTGGCTCATAAATGCCCCTCCACTCATTGCAGGCTTAGCCCTAAAAGCTTTCACTATTTTTAGAATTTAGCATTCACAGCTGCAAGGGAAGTCTGCACAAAATGTTTAACTTCCCTTCTAGCAAAGCAAAGTAAATGCCTTTTATGCTTTCTTGAAATCTTAGACCACTATCTCTGAAATGCTCTTGTCTGCAGTTGAGCAATACTCTCTATACTGTTGCCTCAGGTTCAGACTTCTCTTAGGAGCCTTCAGTTCTGTATGATATCCCAGGCCACCCCAAAATGGTGGATAAAGGGGTTGCCCACATACCAAAGTGTTGGGGTATTAAGAGTCTTGTGGAAGAGCACAGACACATAGATTAAGGGATGACTACAAAGCAACAATCAAGTCTTCAGTTGGCATAGTAGGTTTCCATCTGTCCTAGCTGGCAGAGTATGAAACTGGGTCACTAAAATCATCTCTTTCATGCCTGACTCCCTCTCTCCTGGAGTGAACAACCACTTCCCCCTCATTTTCTTCTCTAATGAGTTTTTAAAGTTGAAAACAGTTGAAGGGAGGGGTTCAGTTTCCACCACGCTGAGCTCACAGTGGAGAGTGAACTCAGAGCAGCCCTCCCTGTGCCTGCTCATGCTGGGCCTGAGCCAAACTTCCTGGGTCTATGGCTTCTCTGGCCAAGGCCAAGTCTCCACAGTCTCCACCCTCAGAACCAATGTAGAAACCATCTAACCAGCCCTCTGGTTAGTATTTAAAAAGCTGACCTGAACAGAAGCTTATTCTAAACTACTCAGACATTCAGCCACAGCACTGAATATTTTTTGAGACTCAAATAGTCTCTAACTCCAAACTGTAATCCCATTTCATCATTGTTAGTGTTTCATGGCCTCAGATACCTTCCATTCCTTTGGCAGTGAATATTTTCCAAATGGTCTTCTCAACCAAAGTTTTATTTCCTCCAAAAAAACTCAGTTTGTGTGATTTATCATTATTTCAGTGGCAGCGAAGCCTTCTTGTCATAAAATTTCAGCTCCTGTCTAAATGACATTCAAGCTCAGAGCAACATGGAAGTTTCCATAGAATAAGACAGAGATCTCTAACTCATTTGATCTAAATTTCAGTCAGAAATACAGTTTTCATTGTGATCCATTATACAAATGTATATGTATTTATAGGCATAGAAAATATATATAATAAAAATATTAATATAATAATACAGACTTCCACTATAGGTGATGTATTCAAATATTTCCATTCTGTTCATTTGATGTTTAAAACAATGCTTGTGTGATTCCCCAGACTGATTTCACAATTCACTAAAGAACCCAAAGGACAATTTGAAAAACACTCTTCCAGAACACTGGAGGCATTGGCAAGTGTGAGTTCTCTCATATGGAGATGATTAAGTCATTTTTGAAATTCAAAGTCTGAGATGGGGACTTAAATATTCTCTTTAATGCCTCTCATTTATTAGTAGTCTCTTGGGAATAACAAAGAAATTCATTGGAAAGGGCTAATTTCTCTTCCCTTATTGACCATTCTGCTAATCACTATATATCTGCTCTCAGTTTTTATAATATTTTATAAGTGCCCTTCACACTATATCTTATCTCAGTCCACTGGTATTCCCCAAATCCACAGGGCTTTATGAGAGTTCCCACTTTCCATTAATTCTTCAACATACTAATGGCCATTGTTGCAAAATTAACTACTCTCAATTCTAAGTATTTTAATTAGTCTTCCTCATACATATATGTTGCATGAATTTTTTAATAGTCCCACCTTGTCCCATATATAACTGGTATTAATTTTACCCCATAATATTAAAGTCTAAGAAATTTAATTTTGATTCATCATGCTAAATCTAGTATCCTCCAACCTCTTTGTAACTTACTGACAATAAATTCAATTCAGTCAGTATTGGAACTCTCCCATGAATCATTAAAAAATCCTGAGTTTATCCTCTGATAAAGGTCTGATAACAAGAATCTACCTAGAACTCAAA
>CAUYRT010006207.1:0-25085 GCA_963574885.1 Lepilemur ruficaudatus | reverse complement strand
ACGATGGTTCTCTGTAGATTCGTAGAGCTGGTCCTGTAGAAGTGGAGTTCACTCGCGTGCAGTAGTCTGCCTATTTCACCTCCGACTCTGAGAGCAGAGAGCCAGGAGGGCACTCCTATTCCGCCATTTTCCACAATCTCCTAATCTATTTCTTGAAGTTACTGAAACAGCTAAACTTGAACCCAAACTGGTTCTTTGGTGCAAATGTAAACCTGTGCAACTTCTTCTTCTTCTGAAGATCTTATGATCTTCAGATAAAAAGAAAATGACAGCATTGAAAACCTGTTCAATAAGTAAAAAGCTAGAACCAGATTAGTTTCATATGCATTAAGTGTTCGTTCTCAGCATAAAGCTAGAAGCATAATATGAGAAATAAAACATTTAAAATGCTTTAACTGCTCTCTTCATTTGCATAAGCCAGACAAGATGGGGTCAAAGGACAGATGTGTGGTTTCAGATCTCATTTGCCAGACATGCAACAATAATGAACTAACGGTGTCATTTGACTTGAAATGGTACAAGCACATCACTTGTATAGCCAAAGATTGTAGAAGGGAAAGGTGGGGAAAATAGGGAAATGAGGATGAATATGATTAATGATAATGTTCTATTTTTTTATCCTGAGATTTTGTAGTTTTTATTTTGAAATCTTATTCAGAAGAATGTCAGGCACAGTGACTGTGAATATGTAATTGATCCTGTTTCTCCTGTGTTTAAGGACAACTTATCTGTCATACCTTCTTTCTAGAGTTAAAAAAAAAATTGTTCTCTACCCAGACTATTGACCACAGTTAAAAGCAATGACTGTTCTGGTTTTAGATTACACTCACTTTGCCATATATTCAGACTGTTATTTAAGGAACTGGTTCATATAATGTTCTTTACTAAAATGCAAATTGTCCATAAGAAAGCAAGGAATTCTTTTCTTTCCAAGGACATATTATACGTTTAGAGTTTAGGTGATGCTGCTGAAGATGAAAGAAAGAGCATATATATATTTTTATTTTTATTTTTTTCAGTGATGGGATCTCACTCTGTTGCTCATACTGGAGTGCAGTGGTGTGATTGCAGCTCACTGTAGCCTCCAACTCCTGGGTTCAAGCGATTCTCCTGCCTCAGTCTTCCAAGTAGCTGAGACTACAGCACACATCACCAACTTTTTGGTGGTGATCAATTTTTTATTTTTAATTTTGTAAAGACAGGGTCTCTCTGTGTTGCCCAGGCTGGCCTCGATCTCCTCATCTCAAGCAATCCACCCCCTTCGGCCTTCCAAAGTGCTTAGATTACCGATAGGAGCCACCATGCCCAGCCCATGTGTATTTTTAAACAGGCCAAAGTAGTCATTTCTCTATAATATTGGTTAATAATTTTAAGAAAATATTTCCTGAGAGCCTAAGTGTAGAACTAAGCCTTTCCACAGTTTTCTCCATGATTCTAGAATTGTGGAAAGCACCCCTTCCTTTGAGAATCATTTTAAAAAATTAGATATTCTCTCTTTACACCACTTATTATCAATGAGTATATTATTGTCATTTTAAAATAGACAGTCTTTCATTTTACAAGAGTCTCCCAAAGTAAGACTTTGGGCATTGCAGACCTTAGACACCAAATATCAATAACAATGAGTTCTATAATTAAGTATCCATACAGCTTAAACATACTAATATTTAAGTTACAAAAGAACTCACAGAAATTTAACAGGTTAAAAGTTGTACAGACAGAAATATTTATAATAATTTTTAAATTTAAAATTTTTTTAGCATTGAAATGGGTTATATACACATTTAATATACTTCAATATCTGAAATTTTTCAATTTTTGAAAGTGAAAAGAGCAAATGATGACTTTTTTGGTTTTCTAATGTCAGACAGTACTAGTTCTAGCTATCAGCCAAAAATATAGCAGACCACATGTGTTTAAAGCCCAAAGCCAACAAACACCATTCCTCCATTTTTTTTTTTTTATTGGAAGGCTGAGCGACGAGGGGGGTCACTGTGGAGGGGTGGGATATGCTTGAAAAGCATTCCTCCATTTTAATGTCACTGAAATAAATGAAGGCAATCACATCAGGTGGAAACTCTGCCTATTTGGGGAGCTAAGTAATCATCTCTGTCAGACCTGTGGCTAGATGGATGATATAAAATCAGCAAAAAGTATAAGTTACAGTATTGCCCTTAAGCTCAGTTTTCAGAAGCAAGGATTGACAGGAATATGGGAAAAGAAAAGGCTCAGCCTCATGGAAACAAAAATAACATGTTCATTTTTTTCTTTTAGGTATTTCTGATAACTGAAGTGAATATAATATACCTTCAGTAACACCGAAGGTGAGAAGAGGTTGCCTGAGAAAACAATGAATGACATGTGGTCCAGGGCAATGGATTGATCACAGTTTTTAAAGACTGGGAAAAATGATAGGAGAAATTTGAAGAATCTTCTGTAGAAAATTGTGAAATAGAACAAGTATCCATGTGCCTGGCTATCTTAGCTGGTTCTAAATAGAGGCAAAGGGATGGCATTTATATATATATATATATGTATATATATATATATATATATCACATTTATACATGTGTATATATATATATATTTTTTTTTACAGAATGCAATATCATCAGCTTAAAGAGGAGACATGCTATTTCTGTTTTCTGAAAATATTTAACAAAGACAAGCTCAGATGCCTTGAGCTCACTAAAGTTAGGCTATATAGATGTTGAGAGTTAATACCCCAAATAGAACAGGATAAAACATTACTCTTTCCCATCAAGAGTTCTAAAAATATGTATATCACAAAGAATACAGGTGTTGGCCAAGCAACGAATATTTATAAGGTGAATATACAAAATTAAAGTCTACTGGTCTAGATATAGGGTTTTTCAATAGCAGAACTATTGACATCTGGGGCTTGATAATTCTTTGTTGTCGTTGGCTTGTCTGTGCATTGGAGGATATTGCTGCAATCCTGGCCTCTACCCACTAGACACCAATAGCATCCTTCCCCAGTTGTAACAACCAAAAATGTCTCTAGGCATTACCAAATATCCACCAGGGAGCAAAACTGCCAACCTTTGGTTCAGGGGCACTGGGAATTTCTAGTTAGGAGACTAAAAAGCAATACTCGGGAGGTATTAAAATATTGACTTTATACTGTAACATTAAAATGGAGACATTTAATAAAATTTCTATGTACTTCTCACCCATGAGAAGGGAGTGGTTTTGTCCAGCAAAAATAGTTACACAAATGCTCATAGCAACTTTATAATTATCAAAAAGTAGAAACTACCTAAGTGTTCATCAACACCAAAAAAGATAAATAAATTGGGGTATGCATATATAATGAAATATTACTCTCAACAATGAAAAAAAGAACTATATAACATGCAGCAAAATGAATGGATTGCACATACATGATATGTGAAAGAAGCTAGAATCAAAGAGTGATGTATGGTTCCATTTATATGATATAAGAATTCATAAATAGTTACTTTGTAGAAGAAGAATGGTTATTGACATGGAGGAGTTTGAGGGAGATTTCTAGGGAACTAGAAATGTTCTAAATCTTGATTTGAGTGCTGGATGTATGGATGTATACCTATGTACAAATTCATTGGGCTACATAGTTAAGATTTGTGTTCTTTATACTATGTAAGTTATTAGTCAATAAAAAGTAAGTAATAACTAAAAAACTACATACTATGGGCAGTAAATGAAGAGAAAAAGCCTCAGGAAAACTCAACATGTTATTATTATTTCTATTTTAGGACTATTTGTTGATCTTTCAGATACATAGACAGATGGTTGATAGATACATAGATAGATATAATTAATTTGCTAGGGCTGCAGTAACAAAGTATAACAGACTAGGTGGCTTAAGCAATAGAAATTCATTCCCCACAGTTCTGGAGGCTGGAGGTCTAATATTAAGATGTCGGCAGGTTTGCTTTCTTCTAAGGCCTCTCTCCTTGGCTTGAAGATGGCCACATCACCTTCCTGTTGTGTCTTCATATGATTTTTCCTCTGTGCATGCCCCCCTTGGTGTTTCTGTAAGTGTCCTAATTTTCTCTTCTTAAAAGGACAGCAGTCACATTGAATTGGGGCCCACTCTAAGGACTTCATTTTAACTTAATTACCCCTTTAAAAGCAATATCTCCAAATAAAGTCACATTCTGAAGTACTGGGGGTTAGTGCTTCAACATATAGATATTGAGGGGTCACAAGTCAGCCTATAAAACATACACACACACACACACTCATGACCTCCACATTTGAAAACACTAATAGGCATCTGCAAACCTACTAAGTGCCACTGTTCTAGACAATGAAAACATTTTTTTTAATTTTAATAACATCCATGAAAAGTAGTTATTAATATTGTTAATACCCACTCTGCAGATGGGAAAAGAGGTCCAGAGTAATAAATGACTTGTCCAATGTCAACTAAATTTTAGTTAGCTAAGCTGAGATTCAATCTCAGGTCTCTTTATCGACAAAATATCTATTGCATCATGCCATCTCTTATACCATTTACACATACACACACACATGCACACACACACTCTTGAAGGTATTAAGTGTTAGTATGTGAATTCTAAGTAGTTTAGATACTTTTTATAGCACTGAGCAACTTTTGACCATTTGAGTATTCAGTCAACACGAATAAGTCAACATGGAGTGAGTGGGCACATATATACTGCGAATTCCGTATTATTTTGTTTCTGTGTTGTTCCATTAACAGAAAACTAGGTACCATAGCAACAGAGCTGGTTTAAACCAAATTCCCATGAAAGAGAACTGTTTGGCAGGAATAGATCTTAAACTCCTTCTGCACATCCAGAGAGAAGAGACAAAGGGCTAGGTGACAAGCTAAAAAATAGAAAATTAGCCAAGTCTCTGAACCCTCACTACAGGAGGAATTTAGGTAAAAATATCTATGTGACTATAAATACTTTTGGACTCCACTATTTAAACATATGTATGACATGTGAACAAAGAATCAATTTTTAAAATCCTTCTTTAGTGTAGATCTCGAATCCCAATATTCATCATTTTGACTCTTCCCTTTCCTTTGAGATCTACACTAACTTCAATAGATTCCTGCCCTTATATTCCAGCATGAATTTCTCACTTAGGTGAGTCCTTATTGTCCCATTGCTGGCATCTCACTAGCTCACTACAATTGTCCTTTCCCTGACCTCTCTATCTTATGCCAATGTCCACAGAAAGATGTGGGAGTGCCCCAGAATCATATGGCAGGGGTTGAAATTTTAATCCAACTATGAAATAGGTACAAATAAACAATTATTATCACAATCTTAGAGATGAGCAAATTGAGAAACAGAGGAAACTAAATGACTACTGAGTTATAAAGATGTCTTTTACCTAAAGGAGATATTTAAATGACATCCTGAAATGATTAAGGTAGCTACTCACATACGGTTCTCCAAAGTCATGTGTTTCAATTCTTGTGTTTGTACAGGGAGAAAGCCTAGATTAGGTTTAATCTCTCATATGTCTTTTTAAAAAAACATTTTAGGGCATCAGACAATCTAACAAAGGAGAGCTACTTATTTTAATAAGAAGCGATACCTTCTTTCATTACCCAGTAAGTAATTTCATCTCCCATCCATCCATCCATCCATTTATTCTTTCTTCCAACACATATATTAAATATCTACTAAGTGCTAGGCATTGTGCTCAGCATTAAGAATACTATGGGGAAGAGAGGACAGTTGCTGGGTATCATAAGGGGCCCCACAGGCTCAGAGAAGAGAAAAACATACCTAAAGATACTTACAGTGATGTATAAGTGCTAAAAAAAAAAAAAAACAGAAATGGACAGAAATGGACAGGTTAACATGGGCAAACAAAAAGGTTGCTATTCGCAAACAAAAATATGTTGCTATTGACCAATTAGCTGACCTAGCTGGCCAATGATAGATTGGCCAATATTTGAAAACATGAAATCTGGACTTTGGCTTCTGGCCCATCCCTGAGTTATTTCTTTATTCACCCTGAGTCATTCCAATAGAGATTTAAAACTCTAGTTTCCTTCTAAATATGTTCTAGCTTGAGTTGTTCACATCAAACCTGTTAAAGTAATTCAGAGGTGCCTAGAGAAGAATCTGGAAATGTTTCATAAAATATGTGAGGTTATGTTTTATTTGTGTATTAATTTTTTTAACCAAAAGCAGCTGCCAATCAGGAGTCTAAGTCTTAATATCAAATAATCATAAGCAACTATTTGTTAAACAGGTATCAAATACGCTCAGCGCTGTTTATGGTAGTACTGGATAAAGAAGATTAGAGCATGTTACTGCACATAGGGAATCTACAATTCAGTTGTGGAGATAAAATTAGCATGTAGGAAACAATTAGAAAATGATTAAGCACTAAGCTGTGTGTTACTCTCCATAGGGATTTAGAGAATCAGAAAGCTTCTTGTAGGCTATATATTATGAAGTATGGGTAGACAGGAAAAGATGAGATGAAATGGCATCCCAGGGACAGGAATCATGGGAGAAACAATATGAAATTATTTGAATGTAAAATAAATGCATATGAGTGATTATAACCTAACAGTAGTGAGAGTGTTTCTGAGATGCTAGTAGGAAATTAGGTGGGCATTAGGGGGCATCTAATATTATAGGATAAATATGGAAAACTAGTTATAGGAGGATGGATATCAGATAACTGAAATCAATCAGAGGAGAAAACTGTATAAACAAAAAGTAATTTTATAAACCTTTCAAGAACGCATTAGTATTACTAAACACAAATTATTCTACAAACCCACTGGTCCAAGTATAAGGTTCTTCTTATATATTTTCGGTAATAAACTCAGAAGTGCTTGCTGTAAAGTGCATGAATATTGAAAGTGAAAAGTCATGCTTAGTCATACTTATGGGCTACATGGACTGCTGCCCAGAAACCTGGCTGGAAAGCAAGACATGGAAGGAAATGTAGTAGAGGGAGCTTTCCTAGGCCAATGAAAGTTGATATCCTGGGTTACAGTCTCACATTATTTGGACTGATTTCATTGGTGAATGAAAAGCATATGGAACACCTGACTTAGGTTAGGCTTTCTCTCTATAATAATTTCTGATTATAAAAGCATCTACATGGCTATAAATTAATGTTTTGAGCTTGGGTGTTTTAGATGTTGATGTTTTCTAATGCATGTTCTTATCCAAACCAGTAAGTATACTGTGCTTCATAACTTTAACAGAGATCGTTATTTACTGTTGTCCATCTCTATTAAAAGCAAATATATTCCATTCCCAGACAGTCTCTGAAGAGCAAAAGGAGTTTACAAAATTTGAAGCACATTGCAAAAAAAGGTAGCTATTTGGGGTGAACTTTATCACCCACAGTGACCTATATCTTGATGAAATTATATTTTGTTTTTTAAATCTATATTCTTTTATGTTAGCGTTCTATGGGTTAACTAAGATTTTTGACAGAAGTTATAACTTTAAGATAAATTGTTTTCCAGTCAAAAAGAAAGGTAAAGACTATATATTTTTATTATAAGAATACTGATAATTTGGTAGGTTACTAATTTGTTTTGGAAAAAAATCTTTTAAGGTTATACAGTAGACAGTTTGCTATAATATTAACCAAATTTACCTTACATGACCTGAAATAAAGATCTATTGATTTTCAAGATACTTTTACTAATTGACTTTTTTTTGGAATAGTTTTTTTATTTTACAAAATAATATATTTTCAATATTAAAAAATCAAACAATATTAAAAAGTACAGACAGGAAATGGTAAAGATAAACATCAGGTAACTATCATCCCAGCTATCTCCCCAATCCATATATAGAGATAAAAATAGATACACTTTTATAAAATAGAATTATATTAAACATGGTCATATATTTTGAATGAAATATAATTAATACAATTTTATTTACAAATAAATGAATAGAATATGAAGTGAAATAATGACTAGTTTCTTAATGATCTATCCACATGTTTTAGAAATTTAAAAAAATATGAAACAGCATTAATGGGTCAGCTTTACTATAATTATGGCACTTTAAAACAAGTATTTCAATTTTAAGTCAAACTGATTTATTTCCTGCTATGAAAGAGGAGAAAATAAGCTCTTTGCCCCCTTCTCCTGTTCCAATTATATTATATTAATTATTTCGAAGTTTATAATATTTCTATTCTGTTCTAAAACTATAACTCTCACAGTCTTTATTTTATTTTCAATTTTATATTTATTTGTATTCACAGCTCTTCACCAGTTCTTTTGCCACATATTGAACATTGTGTGCATGTTTAGAGGTTCAAGAAAAAAAGTACTAGTTTCTTTAAGAGATAATTTCTGATATTAGATCCTGGTATGCCACCCTCTGCCAGGAAACATTAATTTGCTTCCCCAATGATATAATAAGATTTTATCCTACAATTTTTTAAATATCCTAAACCACTAAAATTTTTCTTTCTTCATCATTGTATTAAAAATTACTGCACAAATAGGCATCAAGCCCCTTCACATTTTTCTGATGAAGTTATTTCTTTATCTTTTGCCCCAATAGTATGCAAAGATAACTTGTTTTCCATTTTATTATGTTACTTCTTTTTTCCTAAAAAATATAAATGCATCTATTTGGAGTAGCTATGTCATGAATAGATTTTTCTTGCCCATATCTCATTTGTAAAATCAAAGTAGATATTATTATAAATATTACTTTCCTCAAATACTGATATTTGTACTCTATTAATGTTTTCCTGAAATGATCTTCATTCTCAGTTACTTTAATGCCTCTTAGTAATACACTGTAAATAGTAGTTTTATTTCTTTTTGAAAGTTTACTCTCTTAAGTTCCTAAAGAGCAGGGACTGAATCACAATCATTGTAATGCCCTTAGCATAATGCGTAACCAGAAAGGTTTTACTACTTAGGTTAATGATAATGTTGTGCTCTTATATAATTATTAAAGCCAAAGAGGCTCGGGGAAGACACTAAGTTAGTCATTTAGTTCCAGAAGGACTGCACTACATTGAAACTAACCCAGAAAAATGGCTATATACATTTATAAAGTTTTCACAGAAAGCAAGTTCGCAGCCTTTTCTGAGTAAATAGCCCGTTCTAACATTTTCAAATCGTGATAATCCATTTGTTTCTAACATAAATTCCCCCTGGCTTAAGAGAGTTTTCTATTGTTCTTGTTTTACCTTGATATGATCACTCTTCTTCCTCATATACTAAGTACTATTTAAATATTTTATCAAGATCCTCCTTTACGTGTTTTGTGTTCTCCAGAAGCAAACCCTGAGATGAGGATTTTTGTACAAGTGATTCATTCAAAACAAACAAACAAAAAATGCTTTCAGGGAAAGCTTAAGGAAGGGATTGGGAAAAGTAGGACACTAAAGGGTTTTATCAGGAGGAAAATTTCCAAAACTTCATGGGAAATTCCCAGGCTTTGGGCTGTCCTACCTGAGGGAGGAGTACAGACTTCAATAGCTAGAGGAATTACTCCAAAAAGAGCCTTCAGCGCTGGTTGATAAAAATGAAACCACAGAAACTGGGGAGAGGGTAGACAACAAAAACCTTCAAAAGGGATATGAGCAGAGCTAGGCAAAACAATTGTTCTTAACCTTTGTAAAATTTTATGCATTAAATATTTCTAATATCCTCTCAATCTCCCCTTCCCCACATTTTAACCTGTAAAGAGGTAGCATTACTCTTATATGGGGAGGTTTGCCCATCTAAGAACTGGGAATGATAATAGTGTCTATTTAGTAGGATTCTCATAGGAATTAAGGGAGTTAATATATATATATATAATGCACATAGAACAGTGCCTGACACAAACATAGGAAGAGCTTGATATAGGCTATGTATTATTATCATGATTATTATTACTGTTGTGATTACTGTAAACCAAGTAACTAGTCTATAGCTTCTTACAGATGTCTAGCACTCAGAATGTAGTAAGATTATCTCACATTTATTCCACTCTATTTCTTATGGCATATATTAATACCTACTTTATTGTGCATATGATATGCTAACACAGAGCTCTGCAAATGTCTTTTGTTCAAATTGTCATGTTAACTGAATGTTGAATGTCACCATTCTTCTCATTTTAGAGTGTTAGCAGAGGGCTCATAAGTCAAAAAATATAGAAAGTACAAATTATTTGCACATTCTAAACAGAAGCAATAATGTCTTAGTCTGTCCTATCATGCTATAACAGAATATCACAGACTGGGTAATTTATAAAGAAAAGAAATTTATTCTGCTCACAGTTCTGGAGATTGGAAAGTCCAAGAACATAGTGCCAGCATCTGGTGAGGGTCATCCCATGGCAGAAGTGTGGGAGAGAACATGTGCACAAGAGCTTGCTTTTATAACAAAGCCACTCCACGATAACATCAATCCATTCATGACAGAAGAGCTCTCATGACCTACCTCCCAAAGGCCCTATCTCCCACCACTGCTACAATGACCATCAAGTTTCCAACAAATGAACTTTTGGGGAACATATTCAAACCCTAGCAAATGAATTATGTGTAAAAATAAGCTAAGATAGTATGAAGCACTCATCACACCCACTAGAATGGCTATGATTTAAAAACCAAACCAAACAAAAATAACTGTTGATGAGGATTTGAAAAAGCAGGAACCCTCACACATGGCTGATGGGAATGTAAAGTGGTGCAGTCATTTTAGAAAACAATCCAGTAGTTCCTCAAAAGTTAAACATAAGAGTTACCATATGATCCAGCTCTCCAATCCTAGGTATATACCCCAAATGATAACATACGTCCACACAATAATTGTACCAAACATTCATAGGATCATTATTTATAATAGCCGAAAGTAGAAACAATCCATATGTATATCGACTGATGCATGGATAAATAAAAAGTGGTATATCCATGCAATAGAATATTATTTGAAAATAAAAGGAAATACTGACAACTGCTACAAATCAATGGATGACCCTTGAAAACATGATGCTAAGAATCCAGTCACAAAAGACCACATAGTATATGCTTCCATCTATATGAAATGTCCAGAATAAGCAAATCTATAGACAGAAAGTAGATTAGTGTTTTCCCGGGGCTAGAAAGAAAGAGATATGAGTAGTGACAACTAACGGATATAGAGTTTCTTTTTGTAATGATGAAAACATTCTAAAATTAAGTTGCAGTGATGTTTGCATAACCCTGTGAATATCCTAAAACCATTAAATTGTGTACTTTAAATGGGTAAGTGGTATGGTGTGTGAATTACACTTCACTGAAACATTTTAAAACAATAAATTTTAGAAAATATTAAAAGATGGGTTCTGGCAAGTTCTGCCAGGTTTTGATTAGGCCAGTATTTATCTCTAGGTTATTTTTGGAAGATTAATCTTTGGGCAGATGAAGATATTAGGTAGGGTGGTTTTCTTTAGAAAGAGTTGTTAATATTATGTGTTTCTGTAACAATCCCCTTGCCATATCTGCCCATTGCTTATTGGAAGTCAACGAGGTAGGGAAGAGGAGTGCTTTACCATACCACAGGCTGAGTGAGAGAACCTCCATGAGAAACATTTGGAGAGCTTGAAATGTAACCCTGAGGGCCATAAGGACTGGGGTTTAACTTTTTAAAATTCAAAAGGCAGGTATCTGAGACTGAAGTTTTACCAATCAATACCTGATAAAATAGACCCAGCTGTGTGGGACAAGGATTCATGCATTTATTGTGGGACCAATGTCAATCCTGGGGAAGGAAGCCCAGTTCATCTCAAGAAAGGCCCTCTCAAAGACAGAGGATCTTGATAGGATAGGCTTGGTAGGCCCGGAGGATACAGTGATCCCAATTGAAAATTAGAATGAGATACCAAGGGTCTGGAGGCACTGCCTGTATAAATTTAGCTATGAGTGAGAGATACCCAGTCTTGAGGGTACATGGTTTTTTGAGCAAGCAAGAAAACAACCCAATGAGAATAAAAATCATAATTTGGAATCTGATACCAAAACCAAAATAATTTTATCAGTCAAAAGAACTTCCTTCATCCTTTTCTCTCTTCTCTTCTTTTCCCAACCTCAGCACCCTCACTCTCTCCAGCTACTCCAGTCTTGGAAGACTCCGCTGTACCCTTGTCAGTGGGAGAGGAAGAGTGACAGAGCAAGATGGGGAGGTAGTGAAATAAATATCCAGGTCATCCTCACTCCAATGCTCAGGACGACTTTGTGCCTGCAGGAGCTGAGGAAGGGCGTTTGTTTATATTGGGGGAGATTTGGGGTTTAATTATTGATGGGCCTCGATTGTAATTATCTGTGTGTTATTGGCTGGATTATGTACCCTCCCCCAAAATGATATATTGAAGTCCTAACCTCCAGAACCTCAGAATGTAACCTTATTTGGAAATGAGGTTGTTGAAGATGTCATTAATTAAATTAAGATGAGGTCATACTGGGGTGGGGAGAGATGCTAATTTAATATAACCAGTGTCCTTATAAGAGGAGAACGATGTGAAGACAAAGAGACACAAGAACACTATGCAAAGATAAAGGCAGAAGTTGGAGTGATGTAGCTATAGCCAAGGAATACCAAGGACTGCTGGCAGCCATCAGAAGTTAGGAACGAGCAAAGAATCATTCCCGAGAGCATGGCCATGCCAATAACTTGATTTTGGACTTCTGGACTTCCAGAGCTGTGAGAATAAATTTCTGTTGTTTTAAACCACACAGTTTGTGGCATTTTGTTATGGCAGCCTTAGGAAACTAATATGCTATGAGACTGGTAAGCTATGGGCTCTCCCTGAGGTTTCATTCATGGGTAGGGAGGAACAAGACCATGACACTGTGACACTGGATTTGAAGGTGCAGCAAGAAAGAATAGGCAGTTTTCTGTTTGTACATAACCAAATCTGGCTCATGCAATTAAACAGTTAAACTGCAACAATTTCATAAATTTTCCAAAGCATACTGAACATGGATAATCCAGGCCTCATAATGTTTATTTTTCTTCCCTTTATGTGTCACTCACAACCTGTGCTTTTGATGATGTTTGAGATTCATTATTTGGTTCCAATCTCTCTGACTTTCCTTTGTGTTTTTCAATGTCACTTCCCTAAGTAACTGATTGCCATTTTCAAGAACAGATGGCAAATAGGAGTCCCTGTAGTCCTGAGTCTTCAATGACTATAAAAAATGCAGGTTTGTTAGAGCCAAGGCACAAATTAATCTAGCAGATTGGAGTGCATCGTATAGTTCAAGATAAGAACAATCATCTCTGACAGAGTGATCGGAAATGAGAAGTAACAGTAACTGTAAGGGATGCAAATATAATAATTAAAACTAACAAAAGAAGTATTTTCTAGTGCCAGGACTTCAAATGCATGACTCCATTAATTCTAAATTAATTCTATGAGGAAAATCTATTTTACAGATAAGGCTCTATTTTATAGATGAGGAAACCAAAGTTTTGAATAAATAACTACTCAACCAAAGTTGCTCAGCTAGTAAGTGAAAGAAATAATAGTTCACTTCAGATCTGTCTGACCCTCAAAACATAGTTCCAGCGAAGACCTCATCACAATTATGGCTGCAACCACTCCATGTGCTGCCTGGAATAGCAGGGAGACTGATTCAGCAGCTTTCTGCTTCAGCAAAGTAGCAGATTCTATGAGACACTTACGAGTATCTCCTCAGAATTCACCATTTGCACACATGCAGCCCTGTCTCCCAAATGTCAGTTTTTGTGATCCATTGCCTAAATAATTAATGCCTATGCCTAATCTGATATGGCATTACAGCAGTCTGGACATACCTAGAACTAATTCACATGCTCCAGAATCCCTCAATCAATTGACTGATGGGAGTCAGTGTACAAATACCCCAGTCCCATCCCTCCTTGGATGGGCAAACTCTAAGGCATGTATTACAGGGTCTCCTAGACTTCTCCACTGGGATTAAACCCCCCTTGCCTATAGTGGTAACTTGGTTTATAATATGCCCTCTATTGAATACTTTCCCCTCCTTGTCTCATCTCCCCACACCTAGTATTTTCTGAGATCCCCCCTCAAATTAACTATGTGCACCTGAATCCTTATCTCAGGATCTAGGGTCTGCTTTGGGGGGAACCAAAACTAAAACAATCAATTAATGTGGTGACATTAAATTTTCTGGAATTCCAGTCACTAGTTAGTTTGCACATTTATATTACAACTAAAATTGTTTCAGACTTTAAACAAAAAATATTAAGTACTCTTAAATAGTAGTTTGTTTAGTTTTCTCATAAAGTTGCTATGCTATGGTGCACTCCACTGAATTAAACAAAACTCCCAAGTCGCAACAAGTAGATTCAGTTTACTGGATACAAATGTTAAGCAAGAATTAGGTAATAGTAGTGATAATATTACCAACCACAATTACAGAAAAGTGACAAGAATAATTCAAACACCTTCACCAAGATTCACCAATATTTAACATTTTGCCATATTTGCTTCATCATTCTCTCTTCCCTTCCTGTCTACACACACACAAGGCACATATAGTATTTTTTCTGAACCATCTGAAAGTAGGTAGTATATATTATGCTACTTTACTTCTTAATATTTCAGTGTGCATTTCTTGAGAACAAAGATATTCTCTTTTTTTAAATTTATTTTTTATTTTTTTATTGGGGGAAAACTACAAAGCATTTACAGTACAATGTTTACAGTCACAATTTGTAGTGAGCTGATTTCCCAAAATATATTACCACTCAAGTTGACTTATCTTGTTACATTCAAAACCCTACTCTGTCAAAGTAGACCAGAGAGTACATACATAGTACTTCAACTGTACCTACGTACAACCAACACTCCATTTTAAGTGTACAATTAAATGATTTTCAGTGAATTTACTGAGGTGTACAGTTAATCAAGTGAATCAGTTTTTAAGGAATTCCTTTCCCCTATTGAGACCCCTAATTCTGCTCCCCAATTACTTTTCAAGCATATCCCACCACTCCACAGTGTCCCCCCACGTCACTCAGACTTGGGTCTGTCCCCCACCCCCCAACTCCCCAGTGTTTGCTACCACCCTTTGAGCACCATAGTGTTAATCAGTCAATACCAATTTGACGGTGAGTACAAGTGGCATCTTTTTGAAAATCCTTGTGAAATGACGAAGTTTATTAGCTAAAAGATTTATCATGTCTTATTTTATGCATTATAACACTTCATTGGGCCTTATATGGTGCAGAATTTCTCAAATTTATTTAACCAGAGATTTAGAGTTTTTTGGAACACATTTTATAATATATTAATTTAGATTTCTTTCCCGTACTTACTTTATTGTTTGGGCAGACAAACTAATCTATGTAACAATAATTTCCTCAAGTTTTCACCTATTCAATTTCTGTGTGCTTTGTAATGGCATTTCAAGATTCTACATTATCTTCTTTACAGAAGTATTCCTCAAAAGTGGTATCTTTTAACTCCTTTTACCAATAGCCAAATTTATAAATATATATAAGGTTATCACAGATCACACCTAATAATATTAAATTAGTATTTAAATTTATAATGACAATTGCATATTATTATTATTATGCCTGATATTTTGTGAACTTTAACCAAGTAACCTATTCAGGTTAATAGATAAAGACCATAAGGTATAGGTCAGATTCTACAGGCAGTCAGTTTCTTCTTATAAATGTGTATATATATATGTATATATACTAAATAATGCTAGAAATATAAGTCATTTGGAATAGCAACCAAGATTGGAATCTGTCAGAGATTTGGGCATATTCAGATAACACTTGGAATCAAAAATTATGGTATATTTTCTTGCTGAAGACTATTTCCTGTCTCCAAACAGTAACAATGCTGATGAATTTCACTCAAAAGCTGGAATTTCAAATCTTTCAACTTGGCAGATAGAATTAATGTTTCCAGTCTGCTTCTCTTATCTTGACCCCTGGAAAGTACTTCTTGATCATCTGCTGCAGCATTGAGATTGATTTTAAAATATGCTTAATAATACTTCATCAGCTTCTTTCACCAGTGAGTGAAGACAATTTCTATGTGTTGAGAAAGAATGAAACTGTTGGGCTATCTCTGCTTGGACCCCAGTTCAATTATCTAAAGATATTATCGTATTGTCTTAGCAACATTAAGAAATTGTGATATTTCAGTCCTGTGGGTTCAGGCAAACATGAATAATGAAAGTACCATTGAGATTTGTCACTGAAGAAGCACTTGAAATCATAGAAATTGATTTAATGACATTACTCACTTCATGAAGAGACCTTTTTATCTCATCCCTCAATTTCAAATCTCCTATTGAATAGCTAACAACATTTAGTGGGAAATAGTAGTTAGTAGCAGAGAAGCATACCCATGAACCACATTTTTGCTCAGAATGCTAAAAAGTGTATGCTCAGTGACCAAGAATTGAATACATTTACAACATTCATTATTTCTTTCAAGACTAATGAATAAAAAGGAAACGTATAAGTGATGGTTATTTTTTTTCTGATAATAAGTCCAAGTTGGAATTCTGATAAAATTTCTCTTATCTCATACATAAATGATTATTTTTGTTGCACACACAGAGCTGAAGAATCATCAGAAATTATCTGAGTGCATTTTCTAGTCTATATTATGAACTATAGCAAAATGATTACCTTACAAAGCATCTATTTCCTGTTACATGCATTATTAGTGTAAGATAAACATTGCCTATCTTTTCTCCCACGTAAGTGAATATAGTATATGCAATGAGCTTATTAAATTTAGCAGATTAAATACTTTATCCAAATGTATAGCAAGGCATGTCAACACCTGTGATCACAATTGCTTTAATAGTTTATGAACCAGTGATATATAATGATGAGTAGTCATTCCATATGAAATTGTGGATAAAACTCATTCCTATTATTTCAGATCATAATAATTGTCATTAAACTCATAAGTTGCTTTATAATTTTACATCAAAGAAGTGTGACTTCTTTTTGTTATCATGCAGTATACCAATATCGAAAGATGAATTAGTATTTTTGTTCTAAGTCTTTATTTACAAAATTGATCCACTTTGTATTTTAAAACATTATTTTGAGATTATTATGTTGAAAAAAAAAGACTATTGGTTTCTCAGGAAAATTAGTATTGTTTTTAGAAAATAAAATGAAAACCTTTATGGTTTCATGCTATTATGTGTCAATACCATATAGGATTGGAGTTCTTTTTATTGAAATGCTATGACATCTTTCTGAGTTGTAATGTTTGTATAACTATTTACCTAAGGCCTTTTTAAGTTCATGGATCACTTTTTGGCCACACTTCTACTTTTGCCAGTTGCATCTCCAAACAGCAGAGCAATTGTACTGACCACCCTCTGTTTCTTCCTCCCTTACTCCAGATCCATTAACGGCCTTTTCCTGCCTTGATTTTTGTCCCTGTAGAATTCATCATTTGAGCCACCTTGTTGCTAGGATGCTGGCTGAATTAAATCAATGGAAGGCAGCAGATAGAGATTAAAGAGTAAGGAGAGAGATTGGTGGGTTTTTTTGGTTGGTTTTTTTTTTTTTGGCCTTTCCTTGCAGAAGCTGAATTCCTTGGCACCCCAGATCCTGGCTAATGGCCACATTTCCAGTTTCCACTCTTTCAACTCTCACACAGCTCTACTAACCTATTTCCATGCCTTTCAACTCCAGGGGTTGTTCCTACTTCCTGACATTGCTAGTACTTGAGTGTCTTATCTTATTTTGTTCTTTTTGAATGCCCACAGCTGCATACGTAATCCTTCAACTAAATCATCTGAGTACATCTGAGTTTTTCTCGCTGGGACCCAGATTAATATGGTAGTAGTTCAACGAATTTAAATTATGAAAACATAAAATAACAAGAATGATATACACATGGCATAAGTAATAATAAAATGGTTAAAACAAGACTAATAAGATCTTATAGTGCATGTACAACTTATAAAATATAAAAAAATTTATGTTTTACTAGAAAGCAGTGGGATTTCTAAGAAAAAGTCATACTCAATAATTTTGTGTTCAAGAGTCAATTTCAATTAAAATTTTTTTTATTGCAGAAAGAACCAAACTTCATAAAGATAAATGTGGCCCACGGAATGTATAAGAAAATTCTTTGAAGCTTTAAAATCTTTAAGGAAAAAAATATAAACACAAAAAAATCCCCCATTTTTTTTAATATAACTAATGTTAGTTACATAGAAACATATAAACAAATAAAACTCAAGGAAGTAAATAAGCATATGAGAAAAAGGCAATGCTACAAAATTCAGTGTAATCATAAATATGAAATTAATTCCTGGGTATCAAATATTTTAAAGCCACATTTTTTATATTCACAAATACAAATGTATTATTTATATTTATACAGATAACCTGTATTTTTTATTTAAACTATATCTTCATTTTGCATAAATCAATGAAATAGAGAAAACTCAGATTGATATTTGGATATGTGGAGTCACCAGAAAGATAGCTTTTAAAAGAAAAATACAAAAGATAAAATTTAGTTCTGAGAATTAAACATTTGTTCCAAGATGTTATTGTGGAATTTGGTCTTCGTAAAGCACTCAATTTAAACAACAATCAGATTACAATCCCTTAAATTTATAGGTCTATGTACAGAAATGATGTTTTAGCCTTACAAAACTTATGGCAGAGACAAATAAAAAATTTTAGGAAGGTTATAAAAAGTTATTCAAAATTCATGGAAGAACATGTCACATATATTTGATTATTTAAGTGTACATCCCTACTCTACTCACAGTGGAGACCCTTGATCAAAAGACTCAGTGAGTTACAGATCGATACGCAAGAGTTTCCTTGTAAGAAAATCTACTGCACAAACATTTTGAAGACCATCTAACTGTAATATTCTCTTACTCTATATGAAAGCATTGTTCTGATTACCCCTACTATTTCCACAGAGAGTAAATGCACTAATAATCCATTTTCATTGTACAGCAATAAATAACAATGAGTCTTCTGATTATGTTTAGTAATAAATACCATCGGGTCTCCTTATGTCAGGTTTGTTAATTGGGACCTGATCATGTGTGTTAGTTTCCTAAGCTGCCACAACAAATTACCACAAGTTTTGTGGCTTAAAATAACAGATATTTATTCCCCATAGTTCTGAAAGCCAAGTGTCCAAAATTAAGGCATTGGCAGGGCCATGTTCCCTCCAAGGGTTCAAGGGGAGATTGATTCCTTTCTTGTCCCTTTCAGCATCTGGTAGCTCCTGGTGTTCTTTTGCTTGTGGTAGCATAACTCCAATCTCTGCCTCCATCTTCACATGGCCTTTCTCTGTATGTGTCATATCTCCTTTCCTTTTTTCTACAAGGATATCAGTCGCTGGACTGACTTAGGGCCCGCTCCGAATCCAGTATGACCTCATTTTGAGATCCCAAATTATATCTGAAAAGAACTTTTTTTCCAAATAAGGTCCTATTCATAGGTCCAGGGTTAGGACTTAGACAGACCTTTTTGGAAGAAGCAATTCAATTCACTACATCATATAAACAACATGTATTCTCATTGCAAAATAATAAATAACCCCGGGTCTTTTGTATATGTGTGCTTTTGATAAAAAATGTATTCTTCCAAGGTCCTATTGATCTTTGGCAGCTAAAAGAGTGTGTTTTAGGAACTACCCTTCAAAATCCACAGATTCTAGAAAGTTATAATTTTAGTTTGCTCATTATCTTTCTGTGTAGTTTCCTTCCCTTAAAAGCACACTTCCCTACATTGCAACTTCACATTCCAAATTTCTAGAAAAGGAACTTGTGAACATTTTGTTTCTTTCATATAAGAATCTTCGGGTCTATGATAGCAGTAGATGTTATCAATATGAATAAAATTTTATGCCTGAAGTTACTAATTTTCCAGTCTCATACTTCTCCATTCAAATGTGTTATGAAATTTATAAACAATAATATGTCAGCTTTTTGCCTTGTGAAACCCTTCAATCTACTTCTGTGATGAATATGAATGCTTTCTGAAAGACTGATCATACATTTTATTAAAAATTTCTGAGTTTTTACAGAAAAGAAAAAATTAATATATACAATATTGTTTGCAAAAAGACCTGATTATGTCCCCTGTGAAATGCTTTGGGAAAATGCTTTCTAAAACACCCCATAAAACACCTCTAAAACGCCTCAAATTAAATTACTGTCATCTCAAGTGGGAATTATTCTTTGAATAGGTACTGAAAAAATAACCCCTTAATCCTTTTATGTATCTTTATACTTTTTTGTATCACACTTCAAATGCATTGCTCATTGATTAGGCTTTGAAATGTCATTATTTATTAGTTACACAAGTATCAATATTTTCTGTCTTTTACAAAGCCTTTTTGTCTGCAGCAAAGATACTTTATATGAAAATCCTTTCTTTTTGTAATTTCTACTTTGTGTTCTCCTCAGTTGTCCCTTTTGGATGTCTTCTTTTTTTCTCAGGTTAGAGGGTTTCTTGGTAAATTAGTTTTCATTATTTCTTTAAATGGCCACTTAAAAGATTTTTCATTCTCCTTCTATTGCTTTAGATTTTTTGTAAGGTATACTACTTTCTTTCATTTGGAATTTTCTTGATTACTTCCCAGAAAGAACACTAAAAATTGAAAGTGGGGAAATAAAAGCAGATCAACTGCCATGGCTATAAAGAATGTTTTTGTGTGTGCATGTGTACACGTACATAAGGTTATATGGTACTGTGCCTTTTCTTTAAAGCTAGGTATTGGGATTTTGCTTGCCATGTTTTCCTTTTTCTTTGTTTTGAAATATAGCAATGCATACTAAAAACAAAATGAAGGAAAATATAAAAAAGAAATTTATAGGAAGATAATACAAATTTATATTTTTCTAATATTATTTCTGGTTGAATTGCTTTGCTTCTTTGAAAATTAAGGGTTTGACATGTAGCTGATATTAGAGATGAGATGGACTTCCTAATGCATTATCAATTAGTCTCAGGAAAAGACACTAGGCTTCTGTAAAACTTTCCCTCATCAGGCAACTTATCATCCCTTATGTTTACTACAAGGATAGGAAAAGAAAAGAAACACAGTTCTTGTGAGCAAGCCAGTCTCAGAAATAAAGTCCAAAAATGTATGCATATATGGGTGTACCTGTGTGTGCATACATTTGAGTTCCTATACTCTCTGAGAAAAAAGAGCACTGTCTTGCAGTGTTTTTATAGGGAAGAATTAGAATTATTGACTAGTTTTTGTAATAAAGCTGGGTTTAGGCACAATGAAAAGTTAATGTGGAATTGACTACCTCATCCTTGCTTGGGTATGAATAACTAGCTCCCTGATACAAAATAGAAGGAAATTTCAAATTTGTGACCTACAGTTTATTTTAACCCTAAATCATAAAAATGCAAACAAAATTGATTTAGATAAAAGTAAGTAAGAAATACAATGACTTTGGAACAAATTTTATCAAAGACATGTATATGACATTGTTTCTTGTTATAATTTTTCTTTCATCAAATATATTTCTGCCTTTATAAAAGTTTGCTTTTAACTTTTCAGTCTTATAATTATGTGATACATGTAAAATCTGATTATAGCATGCTTATTATGATCTTTATTTTTATAATATAAAATTATCTCATATATTAATATAATGCTAGGAAATGGTAACATGAAAAGTTATTAGCATCTAAGTTTTAACAGGAATTAGTAAAATAGTTGAGAATGAAATAATTACTACTGGGTTAGGTTAGAGCTAAAGTAAAAAGATCTTGAGGGAATGAACTTATAGTGTCTCACATTTTGGTTACTATCAGTACAACAGGTGACTATTACCTCCAAGGATTTTTCAGAATTAAACAAAAATAATAGCTATATGAATGTGAGTTAAAGATACCTATATTAATAGTCAATGTGAAACTTGAACTGAGAAGAACATTAAATATTTGACAAACAGATATCATCTTCAATAATATTGATATTTCTTATATGCACACATTTATAATTTACTGACATGTTATTATAACTGATTATAACAAAATTTTTGGCATCAGATTATTAGTCCCATTTTAAAGATAAGGAAATTTAAAACATATAGATTGATCTGGGCCTAGTGGCACATGCTTGCACTCCCAGATACTTTGGAGGCTCATGCAGAAGAATTACTTGAGCCCAGAAATTTGAGATTGCAGTGAGCTACGATGATGGCTCTGCATTCTAGCCTGGGAAACAGAGTGAGACCTTATCTAAAAGAAAAAATTGTAGACTGAGGAATTTTCCTGTAATATGCTTATTTTTGACCCCAAATCTGCTAGTTCTTCTATTAAAATTTTCCACTTCCTTATTTCTTGGAAAATTTTTAGATGCCACAGAGATGTAAAGTATAGAGTGATTCCTGGCTTGAACGAGCTTGGAATATACAGTTTGGGAAATAAACACAGACAGATTATATCACAAGCCAGTGGTTTTACCATATATATAGTATAGATCTAACGTAAAAAATCAAGATTATCAAAATATGATGAGGACAGTCTTCTCTGTAATACAAAAAGTAAAATGTATTAGTGAATGATCAGATACCGATATATGGTATTTGTGAGGAATTCTTATATACACACATATTGTATAGAATTTTTAAAACCAGAATTCAAGAGATTCTTTGAAATGCCAAAATGCAACTAAGATGACACATTGAAAAAAGAATTAGATAATTTGAACATAAAGAAAACTGATTTTGAGGCAGGGATGTAGAGGAATTATGTGGGCATGATTTCAGTGTGAATCCAGCAAAAGCAGAAATAAAACCAGGAGATGAAATTTATAGGTAAGTGCATTATAATAATTTAAAATAAGAGCTTTCTAATAATTAGCACTTTCAAAATGGAATTGAGCATCATTCTCATCATAAATTGAAGCAGAAGCTCGATTTGCATCTCCTGAGATTAAATGCATAGATTGAACTTGATCCCTGTCAGTCTTGATTCTAAGCACCTAAAACTTGGTTGGGCATGGTGGTTCACACCTGTAATCCTAGCACTCTGGGAGGCCGAGGCACGAGGATTGCTTGAGCTTAGGACTTTGAGACCAGCCTGAGCAAGAGTGAGACCCTGTCTTATTTTTTTATATATATTAAAAGAAAGAAAAAAAATAAGCACCTAAAACTACAATTAATGGACGCACTCATCAAATATTAGTGAGAAATCCAAGATAAATTCTTTTTATTGTAATATTTGTCAGAATTTGTCTATTCTTAAATTCAATAAATATTTGTTGAATAATATTTGTAGGCCACTTAGATTGCGATTAGGAATACAAATGTGTCTAGCAAAATTAAAGAAATGTAACTAAATGATCATAACATGTTGTGACAAGTGCTTGTTGCAGAAAACGTTAGTTGGTTACCCACAGCCTTTTTTTTTTTTTCCTCATTGCCTAATTAAAACATCTGGGACTGGCGATGTTGCTATAGCGAATGTTTCCCTGATCTGGTAACCTAAAATGGACCTCTCTTCCAGCCCTAGGAATGAATCATAGCAAAGATTACCTGATTTCTTATGCCAAACTTCTGTTTTCCCAGTTTCTCTTGCAGTATAAGTTTGCCTTTTGACAATCTTCTAGCAAAGGAGAAGGAAGGGTTGGATTCATGGCTCCTGAAAGAGCTCAAATGTTGATAAAATATGAGAGAGTCACATACATTAAGGGCTCGTATTATCACTGATCTCTCACCTCCCTACCTTGCTTTTGAAGATAGTTGTGATGACTAAAGCTTCCACAGCTATCTTATAACCGTGGCTCAACAGGTATAAGAGCTAAAAGCTAATATTTGAAAGATGGTGGCTCATAAAATTAGAAAGAGCCTGGCTCTTTAAACCCAGGCTTTTTAAAATCTAAGGCTAAAGCTCTGAGATTATCTACCTCTGCACTTTTGTTTATGAAATTAATAAATTCCCTATTTTAAACTAGTATTTGTCAAGTATTCTCTTAATTGCAGCTGAAATAATTCCCAACTTATACAATAGCAGTATGTGTATGCGTATAGACATGCACACAACTCTGGTTAAAAAAATTGAAATATATGATCAGAACCACAGATTACTGAATTTTGTATTATTAGCTGTGATGGCATGTGTTGTTGGCTGAGTGGAAAGAAAAGGAGACTGCTACAAAACCTTTATGGCGTATTGTCCCATAACAAGGCCTTCATTCTGGTCTCTTAAATTTTGTTTTTCTTTACTTTTTTTTTTTTATAATTTTTATCTCTGTGCGTTAACTATCTAACAAAATTGCTAAATGCTTATTGATGAGACCCTACCCTTATTCTCCCATCAGCATCTGTGTCCCAGTAGAAAATGCATTGCACATTCAGACTATATAATTTGAGAAAAGTTCAACACAGAACTCTTGATAAAGGTGTGGCAGGGTTTAGAAGAACTAAAAAGAAATAGGGAAGGACATCTGGTACCAGAAACAGCAAGAATAATCACAACCACTAGTCCTAAAAGGGCCAGTAATGAGAGATTACTACAATCCTGAGATGTAGCGATAGGGAGTGACAGCAGCCCCTTGCTGGATGTTCCCTGGAAACAGTTTCTTGTTATGTGGGCCTCTCCATGCGGAGGTGTGCCACATGACAGCTTCTTTCCCTCAGAAGAAGCAATTGAGAAAGTAAGAGAGGGTGTGCGAGCTGGAAGCACATCTTTGTAACTTGATTGTGAAAGTGACATCATATCACTTTTCCCAGATTCTAGTCATAGAAATGAACCACTAGGGCAAGCCTATACTCCAAAAGGGCATTAAATAAGGACATGAATACCAGAAGGTAGGGCTCATTTAGAGCCATTCTATAGGCTGCCCAACATAGATGTTAACAATCCAATAATTGGTTTTTACAAATTTAAGAAAATTGACTTACACATGGAATATAACAGGTTTGCTATGAAACCAGTTAGATCATTTTATTTTTTTTCTTTTTCTTTTTTTTGAAAACTTTCAATGTTTTATTTTTGACTGCAGCTGTTTACAGAAATATAGTTGCGAGTATACAAATGTTCCAATAGAAGCAAAATATCTTTTTAATATTTAACAAGTTATCACAGATAGCTAAAAACATAGATGCAAATG
>CAUYRT010006206.1:0-17174 GCA_963574885.1 Lepilemur ruficaudatus | reverse complement strand
TAGAGGCAGAACCAGGCCGGCTATTCTCCAAACTCAATTTCTCTTCTTGCTGGACTTTAGCTAGACTATATTGTCCAGCCTCCTTTGAAGCTAGATGTGGCCATGTGGCTGAGCTCTAGCCAATGGAATATGATCAGGAGTGATGTGTGCTACTTCCAGGCCATGGCCATACACACTTTCCAAACATGGTCTCTCACAGTCTTTTTCATTGCGGACTTAATTGATTTAAGAATAACAACCTTAGAGGAAATCCTCTAAAACTGATTTACGTGAATAACTATACAACTTGGTAAATTTACTAATAATCATTTAATTGTACACTTAAAATGGAGTAAAGGCATGATATGTAAATTATACTTTAATAAAGAAAAAAAAGAAATTTGTCTGACATGATCAGATAGTTAAATAAGTTTCATTATGCAGACAATTTAAAGTATTTGATTAACGGAATAAAGCTATGGTTCTGAAGACTGAATCCAAATGCTGGCTGGGAGATAAGTTCTGAACTAAAATGTAATTATCTAGCTTGATCATTTCCTGTATTCAGGACAATAGGTTCCAGGCAAATTTTATCTGTTTCTAAAATGCAAAAGATATACTTAAAGAATGACTATTTACCATCAGGAAGGAATATATATCACAACTGGAAAATAATTCCCAAAGAAACTGGCAAAAAGTGCCGAACAACATCACCATTGCTAAATAATCACCCAAGATAACAACATTCATTTGGAGATATATTGTTTGAACATTTTTCAGTGTTCTGTAGTTTCTTTCCATATCCAAACTAGCTAACAACCATGCCAATGTCAAAGCCAACAACAGCAATATCTATTTATTTAAAAAAAAAAAGAAAGAAAGAAAGAAAGGAAAAGACTTTCAGGCTTTTAATAGTAAGTACTAATTAAGTTTATATAAACTAAAAGGTGCCAGGCCAGGTGGCTCACACCTGTAATCTCAGCACTTTGGGAGGCTAAGGCTGGAAGATGGCTTGAGGCCAGGAGTTCAAGACCAGCCTGAGTAAGAGCGAGATCCCATCTCTACACAAAAAGGGAAAAAAAAAGTTTATATAAACCAAAAAGTGGAAATTGGTTGGTTTGCAGTCTGCCTGGAATAACATAGAAGATGTTTATCCTTGTGAAACATATATAGATATGATGTATGTGTTAAATCATTCCATTTGCTAAAAGAAAAACCTGTATGTAAGTTGAAGGGCTCGTCCATTCAAATGACTTGAAATTGCATAAAAGCCAATTTCTCAAATGTAAATCCAGCTAGAAGTATCTTCAAAATGTGATTTCTACTGGGAATTATAAGAGAAATCTAAGAAGGTCCAATACATTATAGACAGAAAAATGTAATTGTTCTGTCTCCACTTCTAAAGGGAAAAAAAAAATCATTATTACTTTACATTTGAATCACTTCACTTTATAAAGTCAAAAAATTATAGTCTAAGCACTCCACTCAAACTCTTGAGATGTGAATTAATATACCTTTGTGAGAATAAGGTCACTTATTAATGTCACAGACCAGTATAAATCACATGATCTGTTAAAATTGAGCTTTTGTGTTAAATGTGCAGTTGTGTAAAAAATGAGTCACTTCCTGAGAACACACTTGCTACCGATGTCAAAGATACCGAGTATGTATTAATATATAAGCACACACACACAAATCTTTATCATGTTACATATTACTTCATCATCAAGGTTACGATGGCTTTCGACCTCTCAGTAGCCCATGTTGGTACAGTAGATACTGGGCTTGAACAACACAGACCTCAAGGTTTTGTCCTGGAAGTCAGATCTCTGGGCCAGACACCAGGTGGATGAAGTTGACCAGCCCAATTATGTTAATATTCCCTCAGTACTATTAAAGTAACTAATACCTGTAATGCATTCTGCTCATTTTATAGATGAGAAAACTAAGACTCAAGAATATACGTGCCTGTCTCCAGAATACAGAATACATAGTAAATGATAAGCCAGGACTCAAAACACACACTAACAATTTGCTCTATGCTTCTCATTACCCCAAAGCCCAACATCATCTCTGATCAACTAATCTCACAAAGAAGGGAAGGATTATAGTCTGAACAATCCTAGTCCATTTACCTACTACTCAAGCACACACAAAGTAGATCAAGGAGTCAATAAGGATTCCTTGGTAGGGATAGACTGAAAGACCAGAAGCAAGTTAATTTGCAATGCTTGAGTCTTAAGGCCAATGACTAAACCCAAGAAAAATCTTTTTCTCATTGGAAAGGAAAAAATGGGTTATATTTTATAAGAACAACCATATGACCAGGGAGCTTTCTATTAAGGAGTCTTTAATGAGTATCTTCCATTGCTGTTACTTAGGCTCTAACACCAAGATTAAAGACATACTTCAGGAACAGGAATGGGACAGATATAAATCATTTTTATTGTATCCCTGATACACATTTTCAGGGAAAAACTCAAAACTAATGGCTTGGTCCAATAAGGAATACGGTAAGACATAGCAGGACAAGTTAGTGTCTAAGGAATTTGTTTAAAATCCCTAAAACATTCTATAGGATGCAGAATTAAACACATATTAAGAAAATTTATACTCAATGACCAATAATGCCCATTTTCCTACTAGTCTTATGTAGCAATATAATATTCATTTTAAGCCAAGCATCAAACAAACAAAAAAACCCACCAAAAAACTAAGTATAAGAATGCTCAATGGAGGCCAGGCGCAGTGGCTCATGCCTGTAATTCTAGCACTCTGGGAGGCTGAGGCAGGAGGATCACTTGAGGTCAGGAGTTCAAGACCAGCCTGAGCAACAGCGAGACTCCATCTCTACTAAAAATAGAAAGAAATTACTTGGACAGCTAAAAATATATAGAAAATATTAGCTGGGCACGGTGGTGCATGCCTGTAGTCTAAGCTACTTGGGAGGCTGAAGCAGAAGGATTGCTTGAGCCCAGGAGTTTGACGTTGCTGTGAGTTAGGCTGACGCCATGGCACTCTAGCCCGGGCAACAGAATGAGACTCTGTCTCAAAAAAAAAAAAAAAAAAAAAAAAAAGAATGTTCAATGGAATGCTATTTATAATTATGAAAAAGAACTTTACATTTAAATGACCACCCCCCAAAAATTGGGCACATAATGATTTCATAAACACATGGGACATTATACGCATTAAAAACATTTGTGTATGTATAAACACACATAGATAAAAATATATAGTAATTTGAAAAAATAGTTAATAACCATAAGATGCTGAGTCCAAATCTCCCTCCTACACAGCAAGACCCCATTGCAGTAGTCCTTATACTTATCACCTTGCCCTCCTTTGAATAAAGCCTGCCTTAATATCTTAAATCATGTTAAGTAGGAAAACATGGGATAAAAACTTCAAGGCTTCAAAACAAATACATAAAACACATAAAACGGGGTTTAAAAGATGAGTAAAAAATGATAGTTTATACACTTAGGGTTTCAAGCAGAAATTAATGCAGAACACTTTGTCATGGCCATTTTAACAAAATTTTTTGATACAACTTCATCACAAGATACTAACAGATATAAAAATTACTGTTTAATACTAAGCAATGTGTGCAGGAAACATTGCTAGGAGTCTTCAACATCTGAAATAATTCACCTTTAAGGGATAACAATGTATGATGGGAAGGACACAAGAATGTGGTGATGATGATACTTTTAAAATTTTTTTAAAGCCTAAAATACACATCTTTGTTTTATTGAGGGGGAAAAAAGGAAATGGGATTTTAAAAAATACAGAAATACACTTTGAAATATAAAATAAATACACTCAGCTTCTAAACTTAACAATACTATTTCTTTCTAAAGTATTATCCTCATGCTCAGTATATGAAAGTCATTCTGGCTAACTTCATGGTGATAAATATTTAGGGTATAAAATATAATATAAAAGCTAGGTCTAGAGAAAGAAAAGGAAAAGCCATCTCCTAACTCAATTACCATAAAAAAAAGGGTTCTCCCTTGGCAGGAATACAGAAGAATAAACTGTATATAATTTACTACTTATAAACAAAATGGAGAGGAATAGTCCAAAAGACACTTATGTTAACACCAAATTATTTTCACAGTATAATATGGTAGCCACGCCTCCATGATGGCCCTCAGTGATCACTGTCTCCTGGTATTCATACCCTTGGTATAGTCTTTCCTCCCTCCCTGTTTGACCAATAGAATATAGCAGAAACAGTTATATAATTTCTAAGATTACATTATAAAAGACATTGCAGCTTCTGTGTTGGTGTCTCTCTCATCTTCCCCAGTCCCCCATTCACCTGCTTTGGGGAAAGCAGCTGGCATGCTATGAACAGCCCTATTGAGAGGCCTCTGTGGCAAGGAACTGAGGCCTAATAATAATCATGCAATGGAGCTAGAAAGTGAATCTCCATTCCCAGTTCAGCCTTCAGTTGACTGCAACCATAGCTAACAACTTGACTGCAATTTCATGGAAGATCCTGAGCCAGAACCACCTGGATAAGCTGCTTCTAAATTTCTGAAAACAGTGAGATGATAATTACTGATTGTATTAAGCTGCTAAGTTTTTGGGCAATATTTTACACAATACATACGCTACTGAGCAATATATACAAGTGATCAGTGGCAGGATTTCCTCCCTTACAACCAGATTTAACTAACATCCTATGAACAGACTGTAAGAAATGAGAAGTTTCAGTATTAGTTACCTGTACAATTGGTGGAGTTGTCTGCGAGTAAGGTGATGTCACACCATAGACAGTTGGACATGTCTGTCCTTGATAATATATGGTCGCTTGAGACTGTGCAGGAGAGTACTGCTGCTGTACACTGACAGACTGTTGGCTTGAATCCCAAACACTATAATTCTGTCCCTGAACTGGGCCTGAGGCTGGCACTGGCAAGACAGCAACACTGGAGTCTTGGTGTACCACACCATCACTCTGGGCCACATACTGTGAACTGGAAACTTCCACAGGGGCTGCCACATGTGGCACCACTGGCACTGGTGGAGGGGCAGAAAGGGGTTCTGTAGAATGTCCCACCAAGGGCTGAGCATGATCGTAAGGAGCAGGAGAACACACAGGGTCCATGCTGGGTGTGGGCAGAAGCACCTTTCCAGCATTAGGGTTGCTGGGATCCACATAAGCCTGCATGGGATAACCTGGTGGGTAGCCAGCAAAGGGGTGATGAGGGGCATTATAGCCAAGAGAGTCATAGGGCAGTGGTGATGTCATTCCAAGGTTCTGCATCTGCTGCTGTTGTTTCTGAGCCTCCCGCTGAGCCACCTCTTGCTCAAACAACTTCCGGCGCTCCTCTGTAGAAAGTTTATTGCGGTCTTTAATTCGTACTTTCTTTTTAGAAGTTGGTGTATCATATCTAGAAAGAAAACAGTAAGAGAACCATAAAAAGTTTCTCCCTAAATCATAGACATAATCAAAGCACTAATAAATGTTGTGTCACGCATTACTAAACTACTAACCATACCAACCTCAATCTGGCATTGCTTAAAAATCATACTCAAAATTACTTAAGCAGCCTTACAGATGGAACAGAATCCCAAGGAAATTGACACTTAGATGAAAATAACTTCATCTCTATTCTCACATTCTAGAACCTCAAATAAAGATACATACATCATTTTATTCTTTATTGTTAGGGACATTTCTACAACCACAAATTCTGAAATTAAAACAAAAACCAAAATAAGTGTCATGAACCAAAAAAATAATCCAGTACTCAATCGGATTCAGTGCCCCTAAGGTCCACAGTATAGTGAAAATCTGAAGAGAATTAGCTGGAAGATAATCTTCAAATTCAAAAAGTTCAACGAATTCCATTCAGATTAAAAAATTTTAAAAAAAGGAGAAAAAAAAAGAAATCCCCATAAAAACATACAGTAGAACACCAAATACAAAGAGAACACTTTAAAAGTAGACCAGGAGAAAAGCCAGATTACTTAAAGAATGACAATTAGACCAACAAGTTTCACAAAAGCCAGAAGACTTAAGAATAATAGCATCAAAGTATTAAGAAAAACTGTTAACTCAGCAAAACTTCCTTTCCAAAATGAAGATGACTGTTCATGTAATACTTACAAATAGTAGCAATATTCACAATTAATATATAATACCATACAAAAGACATTCTGGAAAAGATAAAAATAGAGGCTCAGAAAGTAGATCAGGGGTTTCCAGGAATCAGGGATACTGGAGGAACTGACCACAAAGGGGTAAAAGGGAAATTTTAGGTGATGGAAGTATTCTGAATCATGAATGTGGTGGTGGTTACAAAACTATGCATTTGACTAAACTCACTGAATTATATATAAAAGCTGATTTTTAGCCATGCGTGGTAGCTCACGCCTGTAAATTGTAGCACTCTGGGAGGCCGAGGTGGGAGGATCACTTGAGGCCAGGAGTTTGAGATCAGCCAAAGCAAAAATGAGACCCTGTCTCTACTAAAAATAGAAAAATTAGCCGGGCACTGTGCTGTACGCCAATAGTCCCAGCTCCTCGGGAGGCTGAGGCAGGAGGATTGCTTGAGCCCAGGAGTTTGAGCTATGATGATGCCATTGCACTCTTGCCCAGGTGATAGAATGAGACACTGTCTCAAAAATTAATTTAAAATATTAAAAAAAAAAATAGAAACTAAAATGTGAGCAAGCAATGCAAACAAGTAAACTTTTTAGACAAAAATTTAAACATTATGAGCAGAGATTCACTAAAGAAAACTTTTAAAGTTCTGTGATAATAAGAACAAAGAAACTGATAAATTTGGATAAACATAATTCAACTGAATAAACTAGTTTGTGTAAAAATATATATATAAATTAACAACTGACGCGGGCAAGAAGTAATTATAATACTCAACAATAGCATATAAACTGGGAAGACTAAATAATCAGAGTTAAAGTGTCTACAGCGCTTCTGTTGCTCATATTAATTTTAGACTTTATTAAGCTGATCGAAACAACCAGTAAAAGGATTGTCACAATGTATTAAAAAACAACTATAAAATATTTATCAGACATAGGAAAGTTCAAGGAAAACGGAAGGAAAACAGATATACCAGCATACTTCCATTAGTATCACACAAAAGAGAATTTAAGAAAGACTATGAAACAAAATCTCAATAAAATCCTAAGACCTGGTATTATACCCAATTAATATCAATTAAGTTGGAAATTTCACAAAAATAAATTTAAATGCACACTGGGAATCATAATGGAAATCACACTTTTTAGTATTTAGAACCAGATTATGATAAACTTGCATTATCAAAAGCATAGTTCAAATGATACTTTCGTAGAAATTACATAATTAAGCACTTTTATTAGAAAACATGCTGAAAAATGAACTAAGAATACCAATTATTTAAATTAAAGGGAAAAAGATGAATCTATATGATATAAACTGTTGACACAGATTAAAAACAAACACAAAAATACAAAGCTCCATATGAATTATTGAAATTAGTAAGTTTTGTATCATCTCCAAACATGAGATTAACCTACAAAAGCCGAATGCATATCTAAACACCAGCAACAAACCAAAAATGTAACAAAAAACTGAGGTTCCTGGAAATAAACATGCCAAAGATGTACGTCTTTTCAGAAAAAACTATAAACTTAAAGAGATTAAAGAAACACATTATCTTTTTTATTTCAAAAAAAGTCTTTTAATTGTTCAAAATAGCACAAAACGACATCGCACTATGGTAATATTGAGTCACAGGGGTTACTCTACAATAGCGAACAGGCGCACTGTTCTCAGAAACAAGAGAAATCAAAGGGTGCCTGGGAAAAGGGACTGGGGTAAAACAACGGGACCAGGTGGGTGGGCTCCAACGTGACTAAACATGACATTTTCCACAGTGAAATATACTATAAAACAACAAACCAGAGGCCCTGGAGGGCGTGGGCCAGAGAAACACATTATCTTTATTAAAAATATTTTTTAAAAGACCTAACTAGACAGAGATAGGAATGCTCAAAATTGTAACAACATCAAGTCTCCACAGAATCATCTCTTGGGGGAGAGGAGGGCAAGCAGATTCTAAGAACAAAAGTCTGAGAAAAGCCAAGACATCCCAGAAGAAAATCAAGAAGGATTAGAGATTTGCCTTACTTGCTATCAAGATTTAATACATGCCAGGGCGTGGGCACGGTGGCTCATGCCTGTAATCCTAGCACTCTAGGAGGCCAAGGCTGGTAGATCGTTTGAGCTTAGGAGTTCAAGACCTGCCTGAGCAAGAGTGAGATCCCATCTCTATTAAAAATAGAAAGAAATTACTTGGACAACTAAAAATATATAGAAAAAATTAGCCGGGCATGGTGGTGCATGCCTGTAGACCCAGCTACTCAGGAGGCTGAGGCATGGGATTGAGCTCAGGAGGTTTGAGGTTGCTATGAGCTAGGCTGACGCCACGGGCAAGAAAGTGAGATGATGTCTCAAAAAAAAAAAAAAAAGATTTAATACAAATTACATTCATTATGAGCCCAGAAACAGATCCTCCCATATATGACAATTTGCTGGAGAGAGAGCACTGCAGAGTAGTGGAGAAAGAAGGGCTTGCTTTCAAGTAAATTGTGTTGGAACAATTGGCTATTCATTTAGGAAAAAATGGAACTTGATCCCTACCTTATGACATGTACAAAAATTAATTCCAAATAAATTAAGGATTTTTTTTTTTTTTTTTGAGACACAGTCTCACTCTGTTGCCTGGGCTGGAGTGCCGTGGCATCAGCCTAGCTCACACCAAGCTCAAACTCCTGGGCTCAGGCGATCCTCCTGCCTCAGCCTCCAGAGTAGCTAGGACTACAGGCATGCACCACCATGCCCGGCTAATTTTTTCTATATATATTTTTAGTTGGCCAATTAATTTCTATTTTTAGTAGAGACAGGGTCTCGCTCTTGCTCAGGATGGTTTTGAACTCCTGACCTTGAGCGATCCACCCGCCTCAGCCTCCCAGAGTGCTAGGATTATAGGCGTGAGCCATCACGCCCAGCCTACATTAAGGATTTAATTCTCTTAAAACACAAAAGAATACCATCATCTCAAGGATAGGGAAGGATTTCTTAAAACAATAAGCACAAACCATACAGAAAACATACTATATATGATATACTGAATTATACCATAATTAATAAATTCTGTGTATCAAAAGATATAAAAAAGTCTAAATACAAGCCATAACCTGGGAAAAAATACTTGCAAAAAGTACCACTAAAACAGAATTATATTTAGTATATAAAGAACTTCTGAAACTCAAAAAGATAAGTAATTCAAGAAGTGCAACACATATAAAAACACACTCCACAGAAGAGAAAACAGAAATGGCCAATAAATACATGACAAGTTGTTCAATCTATTTGATAATTAGAGCAATGCAAATTAAAATCACAGTGAGTTACCATTACATACCCAGACAGCCTAAAGTTTAAAATTCTGGCAGCTTCTATCTCTCTCCATTTTTTTTTTTTTTAAAGAGAGAGGTCTTGCTATGCTGTCCAGGCAGGACTTGAACTCCTGGACTTAAGCGATGCTCCCACCTAAGCATCCCAAGTAGCTAGGACCATATATGTGCATGTCACCACACCTGGCTATATCTCAATTTTTTAAAAAGCAAATTTAATTTAAAAAGAACTTCTCTGGGCTGGCTGTGGTGGCTCGCACCTGTAATCCTAGCACTCTAGGAGGCTAAAGCAAGAGGATTGCTTGAACTTAGGAATTTGAGACCAGCCTGAGTAAGAGCAAGACCCAGACCCCATCTCTACAAAAAATAGAAAAAATTAGCTGCGCATGGTGGCACGTGCTTGTGGTTCCAGCTACTCACGAAGCTAAGGCAGGAATATTGCCTGAGACCAGGAGTTTGAGGTTGCAGTGAGCTATGATGATTTTAATTCTACTGTGTTCTACCGTGGGTGACAAAGAGAGACTCTGTCTCAAAAAACAAAAAACAAAAAACAAAAAACAAAAAAGTACTTCTCTGGGATAAATATGTTCTAGTCCCAGTGGAAAGATGATTATGTGCTTTGTTTTTCTACCAGCACGACAAGAAAGTCTCTTACTCAGATTTTCTAAAATCAGCATTTTGATTTAAGTGTGGCACAAGATTCAACAGAAGCTGGGATTGGTGGCTCACACCTGTCATGCCAGCACTTTGAGAGGCTGAGATGGGAGAATCTTTGAGGACAGGAGCTTGAGACCAGCCTGGACAACATAGTAAGAACCCATCTTTACAAAAAATTTAAAAACAAGTTAGTGTGCTGGCACACACGTGTAGCCCCAGCTACTCAAGGAGGCTGAGGTGAGAGGATTGCTTGAGCCCAGGAGGAGTTAGACATTGCAGTGAGCTACAATCATATCACTGCATTCTACAAGCCTGGGCCACAGAATGAGACCCTGTCTCTTAAAAAAATTAAAAAAAAAATTATTCACTACAAAATTTGGTTCCGGCTTTTAAAGAACTATCATTGTCTTTGAAAAGGTATCTCCCATGTACAACTTGGTAAATTTACTAATAATCATTTAACTGTACACTTAAAATGGGGTAAAGGCATGATATGTAAATTATACTTCAATAGAGAAAAAAAATGTAAAAAAAAAGGTATCTTTCACCAAACTCCCACTGTTCTTCAAAAAATAGATCTTTAATTCCTTAAATAACATTTAAATGTTATCAAACAGAAACCATTCAAATACTAAAAATCTAATAATCTTCACAACTATTATTGTCAAAATAGAATGTGTCTTAAGATTTATCAGTAAAGTTTTATACTCATTCATTAAGAGACGATACTAATTATAAAAGCCCTTTATGATGTCCAAAGTCAGAAGTATGAGACTAGGGTACTTTTTCACTTGCTCAAAAAAGAGAATAACTCACACAGGCTACTTACCTGTCATCTGGCCTTTTTGTTCCCCGCTCATAGGCCGAAGGGGGTGGTGAGAGGGAGCCCCTTCGTTTCCTTTTCTCTTTATTTTGAGTTTGCTTGTCTGGGTCTCTCTCTCTTGACCTGTTAGGAGTCTTTGGGGCAGCTGTTTGATCTCTGAAGCCAACAGCATCCCTTCCTCGTTCAGTTACTAAGGGAAAAGATTTTTTTAAAAGTTTACTTGGTAGACTTTTCTCCTTCCTGCTAGTACATGAACTGCAAAATAAAACTACCCAAAAAATGGATCTATGGACTCTTCCCTCATCTACCCAGTCCTGAATTTGAATGAGGTACAAGCTCTTGTGTGTATGTTCACTATTTACTAAATGTCTCTTCTGTGAAATGCCCTTTTCTTCTCTTTCCCACCGAAACTCAGTCCAAGCCTTTAACATTTTTAATAAATTCTGTGAGCAAATGCATGCAAGACATTCCCATTAACTTTAGCAAGGCAGTTTGTCAGCTCAAAATATAAAAGCCTTCAACTGCTCCTATAAAATCTCTGTATTTTAATTTGTAGAAAAGCACCCTACATGCTAAGCATAAAAAGCCTCAATGGGAAAAGTGTCTTTAATCTTAAAAAAAAAAAAAAAAAAGCTTATTTGGCAACTTTTTATGAACTACAGTGGTCCCTTGGTCTAAACGGGGGGATTGGTTCCAGGAGAATCCCCAACATATCAAAATCTATGCAAACAAGTCCTGTAGTCAGCCCTGTAGAACCCACTTATTCAAAAAGTTGGCCCTCCTTATACACAGGTTTCACATTCCTCTAATACCATATTTTCGGTATGCCTTTGGTTGAAAAAAATCCACAATGTAAGTCGAATCGTGCACTTGAAATCATGTTGACGAGTCAACAGCAGGCCGGGCATGGTGGCTCACACCTATAATCCTAGCAATCTGGGAGGCCGAGGCGGGAGGACTGCTTGAGGTCCGGAGTTCTAGATCAGCCTAAGCAAGAGTGAGACCCCGTCTCTACTAAAAATAGAAAAAAAATTAGCTGGGCATGGTGGCTCTCGCCTATAGTCCAAGCTACTTGGGAGGCTGAGACAGGAGGATGGCTTGAGCCCATGAGATTGAGGTTGCTGTGAGCTAGGCTGATGCCACGGCACTCACTCTAGCCAGGGCAACAAAGCAACAAAGTGAGGCTCTGTCTCAAAAAAAAAAAAAAGAGTCAACAACACAACTAAAAAAGAAAAGTATTTTTTACACAGGTGATGACTTTGGAAGTTATCAAAGCCAGAGAGCCACGTGTTCACAAACAGAATGCCAGCTTCATATTCAAAGATGGTACTACTAACCTTCTTCACTAAGTATCTCTCTTTACCTGGAATGGTTCTTAATCTGTCTACACTTAACTAATTCCATTGCCATTGCTTCCAAAAGCTGCCCTAAGCACTACTTCTCACTGATCACAGCTCCTAGTTTCTCATCTTCATAAGAAGTCTAAATTTTACCACCAAACATTTCGACACAAATTGACTGGCATAATATGTGTTGCTTTGTGTACATTTGTATTGCTCTATCCTTGAGGAGAGAATTTCTTATATAGTATCTCTCATAGCATGAAGCAGATTCTCAATAAACATTCATCTGTTCTTCTTTTTCTTACCTCAGAAAAATGCGGTATCAGTTCTTTTACTCACCCTCAGCAGGGTTAGGTTTGCACAAGCCATTCTCACAGTTCTCTTTTGATTGGCCAAAAACCCCATGTATTTGCAAAACAGTTATTAATCTACAGCTATGCGTTTAGCATTTGTCAGTGAGAAGCTACCAGAACTCATTTGTACCATTTGCTAGTAGAAAATTCTGTACAATAAAACTGCTCCAGCTCACAAGGTAACTAGCACTACATCCTTCTGTAAGGTATTATTATCCAGTTTCATCTAGATCTTCTCATGGCTAATCTATTTCCTCCTGCAAATCCAGGTTTCTTGCCCTGGTGTGAATTTCCTTAAAGTGTGGCTATTTCTTCACTATACCCTGGTAAAACAAAAAAGGAATCACACCAACAGATCATATTCGGACTCCGCATATCAGAATATGTGAAGCAGAAAAGACAGTCCATTTATTTAGGCATTTTGTATTTCCTAATACAAAATAAGGGTAAAGCTAGACTACATGTTTCCTGAAGTATCTCAAAAATCTTCCTGAATTTTAAGGATTCTAAACTTTAATTGTATGATACTGAGAAGTAGAAAGTAGGTTTGAATTATAAACACTTCCTTATTTTAAAAACCTGAGACTGAGATGGAGGGTTCCACATGCAGGACAGACTAAGGTTGGCACAGAAAATGCTACTCCCTGAAAAGATTATAGCCATCTGTTATATATCATCCTCTGCATCTCCTGGAGGGCTAACCCAGACTCTAGATACTTACAAAATATTGGGGAGAAATCCTGATAGGTATTTACGCTTTCTTTGCCTATGTTGCTAATAGTTTCAACTCAGTGATTTCAGAGAGCTAGTGTCTGATAATCAACTTTATAGTGGAGCCACTGGTTTTGCCAACCAATACTGCCTAGCCCTGCCTTCTTTCTTACAGAAAGAGCTCTTTACAGCCCTAAGTAGAATGTGTGGCTATGAAGAAACTAAACCAGTGGAATTAAAAATATCCAAAAGATACAACAATAGTGCAAAAGATATCTCACAGGTCTTTACCAATAACACTATTTAAGACTATATTAAAAGTCATGCACATGAAAAAGAAAAAAAAAATCACACTAGCTCTATCACTCTATTTACACTGGGCCACTGCTGAAAGGTCACAAGAAATCACTGCCACCATAATTGTTCGCATTCCTTTACTCCCTAAAGTTTACTAAAAACATAACTAAGTGGTAAAGTCCAGAACCAAGACTACCATGTTCTCCCTGTTATCTGTTCTGTAACACTGATTCTTAACTTTTTCAGGGGTTGCTCACTTCCTAAGAATCTGATGAAAGTTTTGAACTTTCATCAGGAAAGTAAATATGGTCGACCCTTGAACAACACAGGCTTGAACTATGCAGGTCCACTTATATGCAGATTTTCTTCCATCTCTGCCACCCCTAAGACAGCAAAACCAATCCCTCCTCTTCCTCAGTCTACTCAACATGAAGATGAAGACCCTTATCTCCACTTAATGAATAGTAAATATATTTCCTCTTCCTTATGGATTTTCCCAATAACATTTTCTTTTCTCTAGCTTACTTTCTTATAAGAATATAGTACATAATACATACAACACACAAAATGTGTCAATCAACCATTTAATGTTATCAGTAAGGCTTTCAGGGAGTCAAAAGTTACATGTAGATTTTTGACTACACGGGGACTTGGTGCCCATAAGTCCTGTGTTGTTCAACAGTGGACTATATACACATAGGAGTTTGCATATAAACATTTAGAGGTAAAGACAGACATCTAGGACTACAGGTTTAAGAATGTCTGCTCTAGAGGAACAAACAGAAGAAAGGCTACTGAACTATGACTTCAAGGAAAGCAAAAACATAGGCAGTATAAGAGTATTTCTTTTGGCAAAGCAGCATTAAGAAAGAATAAAAGTACAAGTTCCTAAACTTTTACACCAAATACTTATCTAGTTATTAGTTCTCTGGTTTCAAAGTCAAAAAAGCTAAAGGTCTTATCAGTTACCTCTGTATATACCAAAGGAATACTTGTAAAGCCATCTACACAGAGTACCAAATACCTACTTGTGTTCTCCTTTTCAGTTTGACTTTTCTTCGGAATTCGATATACCTCCTGCAAAAAATAAACCAGAAGGAGAGTTATTAGCGTGGGTAGAGAGAGAGAGATTGCTTTGAAGCTGATTGATTTCACATGGCAACAAAGAAACAGGAAAGAACAGGCTGGTATTTAATTATTCTCTAAAATTTTACTCATATTTCACTTAAAAAAAGAACATCTCCTGGCCCCTTAAAAACAAGTGAAAACATATAGTACAAATGTTTGTTTATATATATTTACATATACCTGCACATCTACCATATATACACATCTACCAGGCTTGTATGATCTCACTAGCAAAGCAACAAACTATGTGACTGGGGCATTATATTTCTGGCAAGAATATAATTCCTCAGAATCTTAATTTCTGCATGCCTTCTGCATGTGCATTCCTAAATATAAATTGAAGTCATCTACAGTTCCTTTTCTGAAAGTACTCATAAGGACAATTCTAACATTTCGCTTGCCATTCCTACCTAAGGGAAGAAAAGGCTAGTAATAACCCAGTTATATAAAAACACTTCAGAAAAATTACATGTATAAAGACAATTCCTGCTATTCAGCATATTTTTCTATAAATGCAAAACCAACATGGTTGTTGGCCAAATGTAATATCTACTTTCATGTTGTCGTAAAAAAAAAATAGGAAAGATAAGCATCAGATTACTGTTGCTCTTTAAACGGCATTTAATACTGTACTAAAATTGATCTTGAGAAATGTAAACTAAGATTTTAAGCCTTTTCTTGTTGTGTAAATCTAAGGCCTAGAACCTGTTTTGTTCTTTGACATTCCCTACTATTCTAGTCCATCAACTAGCTCTTGTGGACAACACTTTCTCACCCAGTTACCTTGTTAAGTGGGCCAATAACAAACTCAAATACTATCTATGCTATACGATACTCTCCCTTTAAGAGTTCTTATAATATTTACCACACCTATGTGACCTGGTGATCCCATTTTGGGAATGTATGCCAAGAAAATCAAAGAATTCCTCTCTCCATGATTGTTGGTTCTAGCAATATTTGTGGCAAATAAGAAATAAGCTGCATGTCACACAACTGAGGAAGGGACAAGATGGCAAGAATTTTAGTGGCAAGAATTCATTTGCCATTAAAAATGACAAATATGGACTACACAGATAAAGGGAAATCTAAAACAATGCTGATTTAAAAAAAAAACACCTCCAATACCATATACATTTTGACAAAGTATCTAGTAAGGATAACTGTCCACTTATCCCATGTGCCAGGTATCATGCTAAACATTTCAAATGCATTATCTTACTTAAGCTTCAAAACAACCCTAATGAGGTGAGTGCTATTATCTCCATTTTACACAAGAGAAAACTTACTTAAAAAGCTTAGCAATCTACTCAAAGTTATGATGCTATCTTATGATGCTATCAGAGGGCTAACTCCAGAGTACTTTTATTTTCTGTACTAGATGACACAGGAGATGGCTACACACAAATTTAGGTGACATCCTTCATCTGCTTAGATTCTGACATAAAAAGATTTCCGTTAGAGCTGTGATTCTCTACCTTGGCTGTACAATTAGATCACCCCAGACAAACAGAATCTAAATCTCTGGCCATAGGTCCCAGACATCCATATTGTTTAAAAGCTCCTAAGATGATTCTGATGCACAGAGAAGGTTGAGAACTACTGGCTTCTATTAACAGTCCTCGCTCACTCCTCCTCACAAGAGAGAATGTGGGAGAAAGAATTGTGTATGCCTGCCCCCAGCTCAGAGCCATCTGGGCTCTCTTTCCTCTTGATCTACTTTTGCCTGTAGAGAGGGGACACATTCCAGTCTGCTACTCTGAGGGATGCCTGCAGTTATCTGTCAGTTTTTAGCTGTGGGTAATACTCAATCAGGGATAAAAACAGGGAGGACAAAGCTGACACTTTTAACTCTGACTCCTCTGTTTACCTCTCAGAGGGGTTACCAAACTTAGGATAAAGTAAGAATGCCACTTACCAGCACCTATCCACACCATAAAAAAAAAAAAAAAAAAAAAAGGTATTCTGCTAATTTTCAGAAGCTTAGAAATGACTTTTGCATTAGGTACTCTGTAAACCCAGGCTCTCCAAAAAATAATAGGTTCATTCTCAAAGGATACTTACAACAGATGTATGGAGGGTCCAACTAAAAATAACACAATTTTAACCTACTTAGTTTCTTTTGCATAAGATCTTGGCATTACAAGTGTTCACTACAAATGTTTAAAGTAATGTATTACACAGTGCTCAAGTTAGGGACCCAATCTGTGGTAGCAGTTAATGTACCATAGGAAATGCTTTAAAAGATAAATCCTTAGTTCCATTCAAAAGCTTTTATCAACTGCTAAATTGAAAAATGTATTTTTTTTTTTTTTTTTTTTGAGACAGAGTCTCACTCTGTTGCCCGGGCTGTAGAGTGCCGTGGCGTCAGCTTAGCTCACAGCAACCTCAAACTCCTGGGCTCAAGCGATCCTTCTGCCTCAGCCTCCCACATGTTTGATT
>CAUYRT010006205.1:0-17209 GCA_963574885.1 Lepilemur ruficaudatus | reverse complement strand
CGGACATGGTGGCACATGCCTGTAGTCCCAGCTACTCGGGAGGCTGAGGTAGGAGGATCGCTTGAGCCCAGGAGTTTGAGGTTGCTGTGAGCTAGGCTGACGCCACGGCACTCTAGCCCGGGCAACAGAGTGAGACTCTGTGTCAAAAAAAAAAAAAAAAAAATTCTTACAATGTAAGAGGAGATAAGTCATGTACACATATAATTTTAATACAAATAAAATACTTCAAGATAAAGGTATACATAAAAGTGCTATGAGTGCAATGAAAAGAGAAATGATTTGCCTTTAAGAGATTAAAAACAAAGCTTACAAGTGGCGTAGTATTCCAACTAGGTGGATTATAGGCCCGAATATGAAATAAGCAAAAGGTTGGAAATTTTTGGAAGATGGAGAATTTTAGTTTAGTAAGAGAGAAGGTTAAATGAAATCTAGTGGGAAATAAAGCATGAATAGAATGAAGTCAGATTGTAGTACTCTTTGCAATCTGGTAAGCAAATGAAAAAATTTCTTGTTTTGAGGGGATGAAAAAAATAAATAAGAAAAGCTTATTTTTATAATAAAAAATAAATATGAAAAAATTATTTCTGGCAATAATGTAAAAAATGGATTGGGCAAGAATGAGTAACAGAAAGGGAAAACAAATGAGAAAGATCTATAAAAATGATTCAAAGTTATTTATATAGTTTATATCTAGAAAGTAAATTAGTGCAAATAGAAGATAAATGCCTTCCCTCAGCCCCAGAATGAGTCAATGATCTTCTACATTAAAAATATGATATGAATTATTCATGCAATACCCTGAATTAAAAAAAATCAGCTAAACTGTTACATAAAAAATTAAAACATTAGAAATTAATTTTACTTAATTGACATTTTAATGGACTTGATGCTTTGCTGTCATGAGAACTGGAGAAAAGAAAGTCTGCTGGCTGCTATGTTTCTAAAATTAAGTTCATTTAATAATAATACAAACATCCATCACAAATAGAACATAAACATTATGAGTTTAGAATAAATGAGTTTCCAAGCACCTACCATTCTCAGGCTGAGTTTTCTTAAGTGAATCTATCAGAGTACTGACTGCTTTTAAAACAAATATGATTTCTGTTACTTGTTGCCTAAAAAAAGAGATGGGAAATTATTTCCATTAAGATTTTCAAATATGCCATCTATGCCGTGTGTGTTTTCTTAAACTAGGTTTGTACAAATAGATGTACTTTGGAAAAACAGTGAATACAATACAATGCAAAGTTAATGTTAGCTTTAAATTCTTATAAAAGTAAAAAACATTTTACTAATACATATTTCAGTGTACAATCAGATTTGTAGTTGTTCCTACCATAAGTTATCAGTTTAAAAGGAGGGAGGCAATCTACTCATACTAATCTAAATTTATTTAGAAGATATTTCACATAACTACTTAAAATTAAAATATTTTATAATATATACTTATACAATTTCTTTACAAAAGTCCCCCCCCCCCCACTAATTATACTAAAAGAGATTTACCAAAGCTTAAACAGAAACAAAGACTACTAATACCACCTGGCACATATTTTACCAGGCTGTTAAAGTACATTCAAAATTATAATGGTACATATTTAACTTTCTAATACTACAAACAAGAAACATGCTCAAAACCAGTCCTAAGGTGACACTATTTGGAGATGTCAGCAATGAAGAAGGAACTTGGAATAAAGGATCAATAAGAGTAGCTTGATTCCCTTCCTTCTCCTGACAGAAATAAAACTCTTCTGCTCTCCAGTCCTCTCTCACCCCACCCTATTCCTGGTATGAATCTGTATTATACCAGATAGAGTTCTACAGATAGAACTTTTCTAATACTATGACAGGGTTCTATTTCAAGCCTTCCATTTGCAAGCATAAAAGTATTTTATTGTGTCAAAATGTAGCTTTAGAATTTAATGATACTGCAAAAGAATGATACAATATTCCTTCAGAAGATAATTATAAACAGGGCTCAATTTAAAGGCAGTAGTTAAAAAGAAAATACTTAAAACATAAAGAAGAGAAAGCTGTTTTCTGAAGTCAATGTTATAACAAATAATTTAATAAATAATATTCCATTCAAAGCAACTTTATTACTACATTTCCAAGTAAACTTCAGAATTCAATTTTGATTAATCAATTTTTAATCATGCTCATATCCAAATTACTAATACGTGTCTTTGGAATGTTTTTGTATATAAATTTGAATATGAGGAATTATAATTTATGTTCTAGAAATTCAGAATACACTGGATCCTAAAAGATGAAATACAAATGGCTAATAAGCATTGGTAATTAAAAAAATAAAAGTGTGGGGGGGCTCATGGCCTTGCAGCCTTGTCAGGCTCAGTCCCTTGCTAATAAAAATAAATAATACATAAATAAATAAATAAAAAATAAAAGCAAACCACTATGTGACTATTTTTCATTCATCAAATTAGAAAAAGATAAAATAAATGATAAACTGTCAAACAATTTAAAAATGCTAAAAATTGAGGAAAAGGGCATTCATACACTTGTGGGAGAGTGTAAATAGGTACAAATCTCTGGTAGGCAATTTGGTAACATATATCAAAAGCTTTAAAATGTCTGTATGTTCTGGCAGGTCAATTCCAACTCCAGAAATCTTAGTAAATAAGAATGTGAACAAATACTGAAGGCAAGTAATTTGCCTCTCCAATACTACCTTATGAGATGGGAACCAAAATGATTCTCCTGTTTCCTGACTTTGATAACTTTGTCTTCCCATGTTATTTTCTGTTTGCTTCATTTGCTTTGCCTTAAACTCTATTCTCCACACTTAAAAAACAGAGTTTCAACTTAATCCTAGTTTATGATGGTATCTTTTGAGGGATTTTGATTTATACTACAACTGTGATTAGCCTTGGCTTACCAAAAAGGCCTAGAGCCCCTTCCACTGACACAGCTTGGACAGATAAGAAAGAAATCAGTTTAGGTCCAAGAACTTAATTAAGCTGATTACATGAAAATAAGACCTAAGATATAGCCAGCCAGTGTAGAGAGGAACCTAGAAATGACTATAAAACAAAGATGTTCCTAGAATATGGTTTATCTATGATGTTCACTCTAGAGAAATAATATCATGTTCTCATACAGATCCAAAAGTCCTTATCCCAAAAATCTTTGGGAGAAAATGTATTTTGGAATTCAATTAGTTTTTCAGATTCAAAAAGTTAATTTGGTGTATTTATTCGTTTGAGAGAGGTTATTACTTAACCTCTATGAGGGGTCTGAAAAAGCACCCCATAATAAACACATTAATATATCTGCAGCAAAACCTATGAATATTTATAATGTATGGGATAAATAAAATTATAAACAAACTCAGGTTAGTTCAGATCACTTATAAAAACATTTGCTTTTCAAAGCTTTCCTTGTTATTAATAATTATGACATCAGTGCATTTTTCTTTAATAAAATAAAATATATACCTTGGAAGAGGGCATTTACCACTTAATCTTTCATCTTCAATATAGCGATGTAGTACATCTTGGGACCTCTTTAAAAGCACTGAGAGTGCCATTCGTGAGATGTAGCCTTCTTGAGGTGTTGTGACTTTATTACTGAAGGAAAACTGAAGCAATGTTTCAAAACACATTTTAGAAAATTCCTCTCTCAAACGAATATCAATCTCTGCTTCTGTAAAATTAATAATTTTTGATGGTTAATAGATGTTAAATCAATGTGGCTTAAATGATAACTCTTAGTAGGAAACTAAGAACTGAAGGAAATTCCTCAATCTAATGAAAGTTATTTATGAATAACCTATAACTAGTTATTATTCTTGTCTTGGTCTTTCCCATCAAAAACACTATAAAATATACCTCACAATGGTTTTCCACATGGTCAAACTTGCAATAATCTCTCTCACTCTCTTTTTCCCTCTCCTATTCTTTCCTGGAATATGACCTCTGCTCCAGTCTAGACTAGTTGCTCTCTGTTCAGCTATATCCTTGAACTAGTCTTTACCATTACCCTGGGAATTGTTTCCATTTTCTCTTGTGTTAGATCCTACTTCCTAGATCTCATGCCTTCTCTTTTCTTGGTTAATTCCTTTGTTTTCATGAAGCATATTTTGAAGTATTAATAGCTTCCTAAGAAGGAATGAATGGGAAGTAAAATTTCTGAGAACTTGTCCTTCCGAAAATGTCCTTATTTTATTCTGGTACTTAACGTATGGTTCCCAGCAGCGTCATTACCACCAGAGACCTTGTTAGAAACGTGAATTCTCATGCCCCACCCTAGTCTTATTGAATTAGAAACTCTGGGGGTCAGCTCAGCAACCACTTGTTCTCTAGTTGATTATGATGCATGCTGAAACTTGAGAATGACTGTTCTGCACTCATCCTCAGCCAATAGTGTGCCTGGGTACGAAACTCCATGTTAAAAATCCTTGCCATTTATAACTCTAAAACTACTGCTTCAGTGTCTTTTAGCATCCAATACTGCTACTGAGAATTCCAATGTCATTTTGATACAGTTCTTGTTGAATTCACATTGACTTTTTTTTTCTTTCTGAAATTTTTTAGGATCTTCTCATTATCCCAGGTATTCTGACATTTCACGATGATATGCGGATCTTTTTTCTTTCATTGCTTTGGGTACTGAGTGAACATTTTTAATTTGGAAGTTTATTTCTTACATTCTTCAGTTTATTGCTTTGATAATTTTCTCTCAATTTTCTTTGTTCTTTCTTTCTGGAAGGCTTTTATCAAATGTTAGACTCCCTGGATTCATTTTATTTCTCTCTTCTCATATTGTCCACATTTTTGTTTTTGTTCTACTTTCCAAATTGTTTCCTTAATGTTTCTTCTAACCCTTCATTAAAATTGTTATTTGAGCCATCATATTTTTAGTTGTCTGAGTTTTTCTGTTATTTTTCTGTTTTTATAGCATGTTTTCTTGTTTCATGGGTGTGAAATCTTTTATCTTTTTGACCATCCTAATTATAATTGTGGTTTTATGTTTTCTATGGCTCTGTATTTTATCTGTTTCCTCCCAGTTTCTTTTACTCTATTTATTTTATTTTTTGGACTTTTTCTTTTGTGTTGGAGGATTTCCTAAAATATCTGTGAGCTTTGGCTGTCAGATCATGCTTAAGAGTGGAGGACCAGTGATTACTGAAACCTCTGTGTTTATAGCCTTGTTTAGTAAGGCATGACTTTTCATGTATACGTTTAAAGAAAACTCCTAGTTAATGCTGAGAAGACATTTGTGACCTATGGCAAAGTTACTGGAAGAATGTCCCATGCACCTTTCTTGTCCTGGTACATATAATACTATAAATAGCAAGAGATATTATCAGAAAACTACCAGAAAAGTATAACTGGTAACTCGATAGCCCTTATTCAGCTCATGATATTCATATTTAATTTTGAATATTATTCTTAATGTGTATTTTATAAAAATTATCTAGAAATTTTTACACCCTTAATAATAAAAAGTAGACTACATTAAGATAAGTGGGCTTTAACACTTTTTGTCTGAGGTTCTCATGTTTGTTAAACCTGCACTTTACCAGGCCAGTTTTTAAAATTGGGCTAAAAGAACTAGTTTATGAAGTAAGTATGAGAGACATCTAGTGGTCAAACAGTGTACCTAAATGCTCTTTAAATTGCTCAGCAACAAATAGTAGAAGCCGGTCAAGGTCCAGTAAATCCTGAGGATTAAGGATGTGCATGGCACAAATTTATAATTTTTTAATCATCTCACAGAAAAAAATCACATTATGATGCCACAATTTCATTTAAGACTTGAGCTCAGGTTTAGAAAAGAGAACTAACAGCAAAAAGCAACTTATGTATCAGTTCCCAATTAAGGCAGCAAGATACAATAAAAAGAAGCATGTAGTTCTTTTTAAGTATGAATCTGGCCTCCAGCCTGAAGATTGCGAGCAATTTTTTCAACCTTTGTAAACCCATTTCTCTTTCTGTAATATGGCGGCACCTATCCTCACAGAAATGTTGTGAGGAATAAGGTAACATTCTAGCATATCTTGTCCATAGTTGGCATTCACTAAATGTTCTTTCCCTTAACAAATGTTAAGGTACCTTACTTTTTTTTTTTTAATAGACTAACTCTGCAACTTATAGTCCTGAGAGGTTGGTATTAATATCTACATTTCAAAGATTAAAAAACTGAGATTCAGAGAAGCTAACCCACTATTAAGTGGCAGAATACATATTCACTGTTTTCTATATTATGCTGCCCTCCAAAAATCTATGACTTCAAAAACTGGTAACTTGTGTCAGCCTGCAATGACTTCATGGATTCCATAAAGTGCTTTTCTATTTAATTCATCATGGTTTGTAAATATGACTACCTATATCCACAGAATATTCACAACATTTTCCCCTCGTAAAGCTTAATGTATTTTTGCATTCCATTTTAGGAATATTGCATTCCTAAAAATTTCCTTACTATTCCTTAACATTCCTTACCATTCTCCAGTTTTACATCTATCATAAGCATAGGATTAAATACTTTTACTGTCAATTTCTTTAAAAGTACTTCAATATTTTCTAATACTTTAAAAAAATCATTAAAATAACATACCTGTAAATGAAGATGACTGAGAATGTATTGAGCCCTTGTTAAGCATAGTCATTATTTGACCAACAAATTCCTTAGGAATAAAATTGGCATAAGGTAGTATCTCAGTGCTGATAAGTTGAACTACCTAAAACAAAAAGGGCAAATTCAGATGCTTTTTTTTTCTTGAAAGAGACTGACTGACTCAAATCATAATTTCTAGAGTAAAATTAAAATTTGATTTTAAGAAGAAATCAGTTAAGGAATTCTTGAAAGAAATACACAAATATTTTAATGTTAATATACAGGATGACTACTAGTCTGCTTCCCTCATCTGTCTTAGTAACTTTATTAGAAAACAGTCAATACTGTAAACTGTTTACTCTGCAACCATTTTGACAAATGTTGATCTTCTGCATGATAACCTCATATAATGCTCTAGAGAAAAACAGCACACGAAATTTACCCATGTTAGAATATCCACTGTGGGATTAAGAATAAAATTTAAATAACTTTTTTATATCATAAACTATAAGCTATAAGAGATATTAAAGTTATTAATATCTCTTGTCAAATAGCTTACTTCGAACATATAGTGTGTTATTTTGCCCTCCAAAGAAAAAGAAAATTTCACAAGAGTTTTAATACAGTAACAGCAACGTATCTATATGACAATGCGTATGCTTTTTAAATGTATACTTTAAAGCAACTTACTTGATTGGGTTTACTTAAAAGTTCCCCTATCACACTTAAAAAAAACCAAAACTCCACCACCACCACCAAAATCCATAACCAAAAAAATTCCTTCTTTAAATTCCATTTATAATCCTCAGAATGTATTCTTTAAAAAATACTGTTTAAGAATTTCACAGGCTTTATGTGCAGCTAGTTAGAAATGGAAAATTCCAAGCAACTTACTGATAAGTTTGAACCACAAACACCTGGTTTGCCACACTGCAGAGTAAACTCTCAAAAACATACTCCCTGAGTGGATTTATTTCACTGCTTTTTAAACTTATTAAATGGACACAATGAAGTATCTAGACAATATTCACATTGTACAAGTATATAACAAATCTAAGGAAGTCATTTTTAAAATGTCAGCACTTTAAAAATCAACCTTTAACCTGTAAAAGTTTTAATGCTTTCAGGTTCAATCTTAACCCATTAATTTATTCTTTTAGCTATTTTATAGTTTTAACAGTTCTACTATTTGGTTTTCAAAAATGGTCACAAGAAAATGTTTTAAATAGCTTCCTCACCTCAACATCAATACTTTCATTTCTTTGAAACTCTTGAATAGAGAGATTATCTGGAGGTATGCTAAAAAAATAAAGAAAACATTTGGTTTTTAAAGGTGAAATATTCCCTGAAAATACAAACAAAAAATAAACAGTATACAAATGATAAAAAATTTTATTTTCTTATCCAGGTTGGAATATTATTTAAAAGGATAATATTTTCAATTAAAGTCATTAGTTTAAATGACTAAGCTAATTGTAAACATGATACTCCTAATTACAAAAACACTTGGTCTAATCCTGAACTGAATAAAATCTGAGAACTAAACTTCTGTCAGTACCGTGAATGAAAAAACAAGGAAAAGTAAAGATATTATATCATGTGGCTGTGGTAAAAATTTTCATTGTGATGATACCTAAATTCATTTATGTTGGCAGTGATTTAAAAGAGCCTTAGTCAAGCTGCTGAATTATTCACTAGGAGAGGGCCCATTAGTCATTAATTTTTAATAAATACAATGCATTTAAGATCTTTACAATAAAGATAGAGAACATCTGCAAAGAAGAGGACCAATTCAGATTTTCTAAAGCAAAAATTGGCCCAGCAAGAACCAAGGAAATCATTAGTTCTGAGAGAACCAAGGTGGATTCCACACTCCGTGGCTCATAATAAGAATAAAGAGTAAAATGATCATTAACTTACAAAACAGTAAAATATTAACTATTTTAAAATAGCTGAGAATAGGATGATAATAATTTCTACAATAATGACAGCTAAAATTAGAGATCCAGTCATTGTAGTAAGAGCTTTATTTGTATTAATCTCTTATGTTCCCACAGCAACCCCATGCAGTAATTAACATGTAGTCAACAGAAGAGGAAATTGAAGTGTAGAATGGCTCATATGCCCAAGAACACACTGCAAGCAAATGACTAGGCCACAATTTGAACCCAGGTTTACCTGATATTTTAGCCTACACCATTCTTTATGTTTGAGATATAAAAATAATATTAGCACATTTAGGTTTATAGTTATAATGCACAATTTTGTATCTAGGGCTATATGGGCACCAAACCCTGGTTTGCTTTAGACATTTTTCATTCAACAAATATCTCCTGAGTATCAACTACTTTGCATCAGGTACTATATTCTTGGTGTTCAAGATCCAGGTGTGAACAAAATGGACTCAGTCCCATGTTTTATAGAACTTACATTCTGGTGTCCAAGTCCTAGACTAACTTTATAATCTGGTAATAGGAACTAGAGGAAAAAATTTAAAGACATGTACCTAAACCTGAACCAATGGTAGAAATTTCACAACCAATACCATCAAAACAGCTTCACAGATATATCTGCATCTCTATAGATAAAAGTTGTGTTTAATTTTAATTTACAACCAAGGAATGTAAATGTTTAGTGATACTAAAAGATTTGTGATGATGGTGGAGGTAACTTAGGATGGACTGATTATCAATAAAAAAGAAAAAAATGAAAACCTTATGAGGAACATACACTAATATTATTTGGATCATGTATCAGAAGCACCGAACTGGATTGTTAAAATATCTTATAACGAGGGAAGAGAATAACACAAAAAACTAAAAACTGAAAGGTTCATTCCTCTCAATGCCAATGGTCCACAAAATCAGGAAATTATTCGATTGTGTACATGCTGAGTATCCTGATCTCAGAACCAAAACTAATGGTATTTTACTTCATATTTTATTATATTTTATGTATTATATTTTTATTATTTTATTGACAGGTCTCACTCTGTTGCCCAGGCTTGAGTGCAGTGGCATGATCATAGCTCACTGCAGCCTCAAACTCCTGGGCTTAAGCAATCTTCTCTCCTCAGCCTGCTCAGGAGCTGGGTCTGCAGGTGCACCAGATCTGGCTAATTTGATTGACTGATTGATTGATTGACTGATTGACTGTAGAGATGGGGTCTCACAATGTTGCCCAGCCTGGTCTTGAACCTGTGGGCTCGAGCAATTCTTTGGGCCTCCCAAAGCACTGGGATTATAGGCATCAACCACTGCAACTGGCCTATTTATTTTAATTTAATATACAATTTATTTATAATTAGTATCCTTACTGGAGAATATCAAAAAATACTGGTTGAACTTTAGAAAATGGTGATGATTAACAGAATTTATCTATAAATTATAAGGGGAGATAGGCAATAGGTACAAATGGGCCACATAAAATCCTTAAATTCTCTAAGTTTGAAAAGTGTAAAAGTAACTTTTAAGAAATTCTTTTCATGAATTTTTATTTAAAAGAAAAAGAGCCTTCAAACTGACAAAGTGTTTTTAGTATATTTTGTCAGTTCTCTCTGTATGGTATATTAAAAATGTCTTTAATGTGATATAATTCATTATAAAATTCACCTTTTTAAAGTATACAATTTAGTGCACTTTAGAATATTCATAAAGTTGTACAACCATCACCATTTCTAATTCCAGAATATTTTCATCACCCTCAAAAGAAACTATGTACCCATTTTTGCCCTTCCCTCACCCATGGGAACTGTAAATCTACTTTCTGTCTCTATGGATTTGTCTATTCTGGATATACCACATAAATGAGATTGTACAATACATGCCCTTTTGTGTCTGGTTTCTTTCACTTTGCATAACGCTTTGAATGTTCGTCCATGTCAGAGCATGCATCAGTATGTCATTCTTTTTTATGACTGAATAATATTCCACTGTACAGATATACCATCTATTCATCAGCCGATGGACATTTGACCTGTTTTCACTTTTTGGCTATTATGAATAATGCTGCAATGAACATTAGTATACAAGTTTTGTGCAAACACATGCTTTCAGTTCTTTGGGGTAGTACTTAGTGATTTTTAATGTAAGGTCCACAGACCCTTAGTTTTATGATTTTCCACTAGCCCAATGTGTCTCCTAGACCTAGAGGACAACTACCATGTTTTGGAACTCAAAGGTTGGCTAAATGAATTTCTAATAGACCTCAAGTGTCTGTCTACTAGATTATAGTCTTTATGTTTTTCAACTTTGTGTTTTTCTTTCTCTTATCTCAAACTATTGACTTATGATAGCCCTCAATAATGTCCAAAGGCTTTCTTTTTTTTCTGACTCAATCTAGGGTATGTTTCTACTGCTCCATGTAGTAGAAAGCTTAAATCTGTAACTAGAATAACCACAACTTAGAACACTGATACTGTGTTACTTGACAGCAGAATTTAGAACCTTTATGATTTTTAGTCATTAAAAATAACTTCAAATTTAGAAGTAAATTTCCTAGTCCAGTTATTTAGAATTTTGGTTAAAATATAGTTAAAATTTTGGCTTAAAATATAGCTGGTTTCACTTTCTCTTAAGGGAAAGAAATAATGTTAGTAAGTATTTTTAAAGTACTTACATGCCAGGCACTATTCTAAGCATTCACTAATTTTAAGTGATTTAATCTTCACAATAACCCTATGAGTTGGAGAACATTATTACTATTATTTAACAGATGAAGACAGTGAGTCACTGAAAGGTTAAATAATTTGTCTAAAATACCACAGTTACAGTTGGGATTGGAATATAAGTAGTCTGGTTCCTGAGTCAGTGCTCTTATCCACTATGCTAGCTGCTTCTCAAGCACTGTATTTTTCAACACACCCAACATATTCATGCCTTTGAAATGGGCAAAACATTTTCAGTGAAATTATACTACAACTGCAATAATACAAAATTATATAAAATGTAAAATACTATTATCTGGCCTTTGGTTCCAGTATCTACTTTTATGCATAAAAAAGCATGTTAGAAATCTGATTTTAATAAAATAAGGACAAAGTTTGGGAAATGATGAATGTTCAATAAGAAACTAGAGAATAAGGAAGATGCCACAAAGGCTCAGGCATAGGAAAAGAAATTCTTAAAGAAGTTTCACTCACTGCAAAAAACAAACTGATCTCCAAAAGCTTATTCAATTTAATAGGCGCATCATGCACATACAGATAATTAGGAAAGAAAAGGAATAGTTTAAATTTCTTAATATTTGATACCAATTAACAGTGATTTGAGCTCTGAAGTCCACAAAGGAACTAAAATTTTCAGTGTTACTTTAAAAATGAAACGAAACCTTGTTTGAATATGTGAGTACCTATAATTTTTCCTTCAAATACAAAGAGTATACTTGCATTCGTATTAAGGAAATTTCTAGAATGAGAAGTATATAAGAAAGCAAAAAAAGTCTAACCATTTGTAGAAACAGAAATTAGGATCACCTGTTATTATTTCCAATTCTGAAATATCAGACAAGCTTTTACAGAGAAAATGTAAGTTAATTCTTTTGCATACTACAAATTTTCTTTACTAACAACTAAACCGTATTAGAATGATAAAGAGAATCTTCTCAGTTAAATTATTCTGTTGTAAACTCATCAATGTGCCAATGTAATTTTTTTCCTACAAGTGTATCAAATTGATAATTTAAGTGGTTTCAAACTAATAATTTGAAATGGTTATATAGCAGTACCCGGTATGTTTGTAACTACATAGTCTTAAAAAAATGATTCATGAACAAAAAATTTAAAAATCTTTGTTGGCATTTCACTATTGTAGCACAAAGGATAATCACTTGTGCTAGGACTGAAGACTGCCTGGCTATCACAGCTATTACACGTAAGTTCATCTTTAGTAAAAGGACATACTTTAGATCAGTACTGCCCAACAAAACTTTCTGTGATGATGGAAATGTCCAATAATCTGCCCTGTCCAATGTGACAGTCATTAGTCACACACGGCAATGAGTACTTAATATGTGCCTAGTGAGACAAAGGAATTTTAACTGTATTTAATTTAAAGTTTGATTTTAATTAGTCATTTGTAACTATTGTATTGGACAGCAGAGCTCTAGATGGACTTCAGCAAATTCCTCATTCAAAAAATTTACTCTGTGTTCCAGTCATCCTATTCTAGTTCATCGAGGAGTCAAAACTGCATCCTTAACATAAGCTTTCAATTGGATATCATACAATGAAAATTCCATTCTTCTTTGACAAACTTAAACATCTTAAAGAGCTGATTATTACATTGCCACTGATCCTATTTATTCCTTTTTTTTTTTGAGACAGAGTCTCACTCTGTTGCCCAGGCTAGAGTGCCATGGCGTCAGCTTAGCTCACAGCAACCTCAAACTCCTGGGCTCAAGTGATCCTCCTGTCTCAGCCTCCCAGGTAGCTGGGACTACAGGCATGCGCCACAATGCCCAGCTAATTTTTTTTTCTGTATCTTTTTAGTTGGCCAATTAATTTCTTTCTATTTTAGTAGAGACAGGGTTGCACTCTTGCTCAGGCTGGTTTCGAACTCCTGACCTTGAGAGATCCTCCCGCCTCAGCCTCCCAGAGTGCTAGGATTACAGGCGTGAGCCACCGCGCCCGGCCCTATTTATTCTTGATATACACTGATTTTCTAAAATTGTTTCCCAATTGTAATGCCAAATGGGCATTAGATTAAAAAATGGATCATCTGGCTGGGTGAGGTGGCTCACACCTGTAATCCTAGCATTCTGGGAGGCTGAGGTGGAAGGATTGCTCAAGGTCAGGAGTTTGAGACCAGCCTGAGCAAGAACGAGACCCTGCCTCTATAAAAAATAGAAAAATTAGCCCAGTGTGGCGGTGTACGCCTGTAGTCACAGCTACTTGTGAGGCTGAGGCAGGAAAATCACTTGAGCCCAGGAGTTTGAGGTTCTAGGGAGCTATGATGCACTGTACTCTAGCCTGGGGCAAGAGGTGGTGACCCACTGCACTCTAGCCCCAGTGACAAAGCGATACAATGTCTTTAAAAAAAAGGGATCTTCTTAGTTTCATTAAGTTAAAATCCTTACATTCATGTGGTCTTACATATACGATTCCTATCTTACAACCAAAAATACTGCAAAAAGCAAAAATCTCCAATGTTCACAGATAATGTACCCACTGGATAAATGCCTAATCCAGTTGTGTTTTGTATATAATCTAGCAACTTTAATCAATTACTTTCTAAATGAATAAAAACTGTTTTTAGAGAAATTGTAGATATAATGTGCCACTTCTTGAAAGATTGTCTTAATTTAAAAAATGGATAAGCTGACCTTTTAGTAAAGAGAAAGTCTTCAAAAGTATTGGCTAGTTCTGGCCACATACTGTCAAATTTTCCAGAAGAAGCATGCTGCCGGGCAACAGGCAGCCCAATAGAAAGAACTTTGAGGAGAGAAGATACTGCTAGTTTCCATGTGCTTTCAGAAGGGCAGGAATACTTCAAACTGAGAGGAACCCTAAGAGTCTGAAAATAAAGACAGTTTAAGGTAAGTATTAATTAAAACATACACACTTTACTTAAAAAAACTATAGCAGAGAAAAATAGCATAGGTATCTTCAGATTTAAAAAAGGATATTATTTTCTAGAAACACCAATTCTTAGACATGGTCCCCTCAAATCTTACTGCCTAGAAAGATACACTTCTAAATCCTGTCTCCATCTTATAAATAATGACCCTGAATAAGCAGCAACATTTTTGAACTTCAGTTTTCATCATAAAAAATAGGGATATATCTGAAAAGTGTAACAGTAGGAAACTGACAATGTTTCAGCTTTTCTCCGCCTGATATTATGAAATTAGAAAATTCTGCCATAGTTCTCCTAACAAAAAATAATTAGGCTGACATGGATCTCCCATCCAAAAGAAGTCAATATTGCTTACACAGAAATGTGCTACATAATGACATTTTGGTCAATGATAGACCACATATATAACCTTGGTCCCATAAGATAATAATACAGTAAAAAATATTGTACTTTTTTTATGTTTAGATAAGCAAATACTTACCATTGTGTTATAATTGCCTACAATATTCAGTACAGTAATATGCTGTGTACAGGATTGTAGCCTAGGAGCAATAGGTTATACAATATAGCCTATGTGTGCAGTAGGCTATACCATCTAGCTTTGTGCACAAGTATACTCTATGATGTTCACACAATGACAAAATTGCCTAACAACACGTTTCTTAGAATGCATCCTTGTCATTAAGTGATATGACTATTTTTCCACTAATGGTTGGGGAAGGATAAGTACAACCAAAAGTATCATTTTCAAGTCTTAAGTTTTATCTCTAAAATTCTTTGAATTTTATATTCTACTCTTAATATTTCAATATACATTTTCCTTTTCCAAATATTTCAGTAAATTTAATAATTTAAGAAGATTATTTATCTTTGACCAATGAGGGTATAGGAGTGGAGTATCTAAGTTACGTATAGTGACCAGATGTGTATAGTGACCAGATATATAGTGACTATGTACAGTGACTCATCTTTTTAATGGACCAACTATTGAGACAAGTGGCTTCTATTCATTAAAAGAACAAATTTAGTGGTTCAGAATGGACTTCTCTGGTCACAGGTATATCTGACAACTAGAACTCTAGACTGACCAAAATACCCCAGTGAACAACCCAGAGTACCATCAGTACATAGTTCTGGCATACTGTCAGAAAATTTTCATTAGAGTAAAAATTCTGCTTTTACATAAAAATTCTGTTCTGAAAAAAAAAAAGAGTAGAAAAGATAATTTTCACATTTCAAGGATACAAAATCTAGTATCATCATCTTGCACAGGAATTACTGAGTACTCACACAGAGAACATACGAACCGTTAAGTATCAGCATGATATGGGTCTCCACTAACAGATATGTAGCCTGCCCAGAATCTATTTATCCCTTTTTCCTCCCTCTACCTCCACACACCCCCTGTGCTTTGGAAGAAAATGTCCCCACTTCTAGTTTGGGAATTTGGGCAAGGAGACAATTAGTTTATTAAGACAGTCAAATCCATTCCATTTCCCTGGCCACAGTCACTGATTTGAGTGGGTATGGAACCAAAGCTGGTCCACTTAAGATTAATTTTAGGAACTTAAGAAGAATAATGTGATGAAAGCTCCCACATGTGCACATGTACACACCTCCTATTGGACATACAATCCTGTTACTGGCCTACAACTAATGAAGAAAAACATAGATACAGTCACTTTTTAGAAAGCAGAACAGAAAGAAAGACATTTGGTTTTTGATGATACTGCTGAATCACTGGATCAATCAATCCTAAAGCCTTCCCTCTATTTTTGAATTTTCCAATTAAGCACACCAAAAAATTCCTTTTATTGTTAAAGCTAGTCAGTGCCTAAATATATGTTATTTGCAACCAAAAGAATACTAACTGAGGCATGGGCCATTTTGAGTTTACATTTTATAACTCAAGGTAAAAGAATAGTTTACTACTACCTTTAATATTTTACTAAAATCAAAGAAACATTAACCACAGCTCATCTATTCAAGTTGTATATTTTTTAAAACGTTTAAGAAACTAATACAGGAACTGCTCAGTAAATGCGTGTTGAACGTGGAAATTCAGTTCAGGCTCACAATTTTTGAGAAAGGAAGAGCCTTGTCCAAATAACCACAATACAATGCGGTAAGTGGCATCAACAAAGTGGGAGTACACAAAGGGTTCTTTTCATTCCTTTAAAAATACAAACTGATTCATGTCACTCTTAGTGTTCAACCTTTCATGGTTAAAGTTTGGTATTATGATAGTTTATAAGACCGACAGCTATCTTTTCAGATTTATTCCATGTCCTGTGATCTCCCTAAACTGAATTTTTCAACATTTCTTGAAAATATATTATGATCTTTTATACTGCTTAATTTACCTGTAATGCTTCTCTCTCTCTTTTTACCTATCAAACTCTTATTCCTTCAAGTTTCACTTATATTAATTCTTGCCAAAATCTCCTAGACAGTTTAGTCACTTCTTTGTCTGTGGGGCATACTAACTTCTTATTCAGCACTGACTACTTGGCAAGCAAGCATCATTAAATGCTATATCTCAATGGAATCTCTTTATTATAGTTAAGACATGTAAGTAGTATTGGTATTACCCTTCTTTTACATGTGAGAAACACTCTCAGACAGTTCCATTTGTCCAAAATCACACAGTAGTAAGTAAACAGCAATAGACTATTCTTTTTTTTTTTTTTTCCCCTCCAAATTCTTGTACTAAGCAATGAACTGTTCTAAGTCAGGTCAATCTGAATGCAAAGCTGCCTCCACTCTGTGGTCTTCACCTACCATTTAACATACCGTATTATTATTTTATTATTTATTTGTCTTTCTCTATTCCCTATATTGAGGTTTTTTTTTTTGTTTTTTGTTTTTTTTTTGAGACACAGTCTCACTCTGTTGCCTGAGCTACAGTTCCGTGGCGTCAGCCTAGCTCACAGCAACCTCAAACTCCTGGGTTCAAGCAATCCTTCTGCCTCAGCCTCCCAAGTAGCTAGGACCACAGGCATGCACCCCCATGCCCAGCTAATTTTTTCTATATGTTTTTAGTTGGCCAA
>CAUYRT010006203.1:0-16091 GCA_963574885.1 Lepilemur ruficaudatus | reverse complement strand
TTTTTTTTTTTTTTTTTTTTTTTTTTTTTTTTTTTTTTTTTTTTTTTTTTTTTTTTTTTTTTTTTTTTTTTTTTTTTTTTTTTTTTTTTTTTTTTTTTTTTTTTTTTTTTTTTTTTTTTTTTTTTTTTTTTTTATTTTCTTTTTTTTTTTTTTTTTTTTTTTTTTTGCTTAGTTACATAACAACAAAAAAAAAATCCTAGGAGTTTGGGTCCATTTGACTTTAATTTAAACGCATAAGGCAAAGCTGTCTGCAATTACAAGCTTACCTAACAGAGGAATATGGTATAAATGAAAAACACAATAAAAATGTAATTACAGAAGCTGGTTGATTTTTTCCTTTGAAAGAAGTTTATGTTGAATAAGAAAGAACTGATTTCAATTTTTTTATGATTACATTATTCTATTTATATTCTCAGCACTGAATTAATTTCCTTGTTTAATGTTCACCTTGCTGAGGATCCTTTTAAAATACTTTAATGAGTTGAGTGCATAAATCATCTCAGTGAACACAAATACTTACATGTAAAAACTCCGGAGGGAGCTTTTTTAAGATTTTAGAGTGGTAGACAAGTCACTTAAAGGCTTTGTGCCCCATCTTTTCATCTATTAAAATAGAAAATAACAATTGTCCTTTTTCATAGAGTTAACAATGGTGAAATCTTTAATGAAAAATATTTCAAAAGTAAATAGGTAGCATTGCATATAGAAAGCTATACTGTTCGTATTAACAAAGTCTGCCAAGGGAAGACTTACTATCAGTTCTCACTTTTATGACTTTTAACTATCAGCTGTAATTAGTCCTGAATTATAAAACGAACTATATGCATGAAGGCAAATGCCCATATTAGAAATGAGAGGTTTTTTTAAGGCTGTAATGTAATAAATATGGAGTTAAATTTGAGAATTCATGGCTAAATATTAAAAACCAGATTAAAAATATTTCATATCTTTTATTAGCTGGAGATATTTATATATATAAAGTGAACTCTAATTTTAAAATAAATAAATATTACTGTAGTTCTGTCCATGAGTCGTAATTAAATATTTAAACACATTAGAGGTTCTAACACATATAACATAAGGCCTGTCGGCAGAGACTTGTCAATCTATAGAGAGTTATTGGATATTGAATAAACACTGCTTAATTTGCTGGTTTGTAAAACTTCATTTTCATGTATTGAGTTTGCTTATAGTGGATCTCATCTATATTCTCATTCAGCAGAAGCATCTCGAAACTTCACCTACATAGAAACACCAAACATTATTTTTTAAACGAGAAACAAAGACTCATCTATCGTGTAATGGGGAATATATTGGGAATAAATTGGGAATATGATAAAGTACTAGAATAATTTCCAGTTTCTTTGAAACAGTTCCATGTATGTCCTGGGCCTTTCATGTCTATCTTATGGTTTGTAGGAAAACTGAGGAAAGTATATTTCTATAACTTGCTTTATTCTCACTTCATTATATATCTACATCTGCATTATAGATATATAAACATTAGGAAACAAAAATTCCTTCAATACAGAAGAATACTAGAAACCAATACTATGTAGTAAAAAGGAAATTGAACCAAGAACTGTGATTCTGTTCTGAGATCTATAACAATGATTTAGTTTTTGTGGAACTTAATTTCTCTAGGCCTTAGTGTTTTCCTCTTGTTAGAAAAATAATAATAACTTTTAGGCCCTCAAGATGGACACTGTTTAGCTGAAGTACATAATGAATCATTAGGTCTAAGATGAACTACCTAACAGAATAACTGCTCAGGAATAAATCAGAAGGTGACATATCAAAAAGCTATTTGCAAGTCCTGTCTGCATCTCTTAACTCCCCAGAAAAACTCTTTGCTCTTACTCCATAAAACATTCTGCTTCCTTGATAATTGACATAGACTTTCTGTTTCTTTTTAGTCTACACAGCAGAGCTCATTCCTGTGCTGTGATGACTTTGTACTGACCCTACTCCTGCATTCATATTATTCTGGTCCAAACTTTAGATTCATTTCTTGTCTATGGCCTGATTCATTTTTTCATCATATAGCCTGGTCAGTCTATAAACATGAACATCTAAGAATAGAGTTTTTAAATTATAACTATCATAATTTAACTTTGATAGCTGGTAAAAAGATTAAGAGAATGTGGGAAGTTTATTGTGGGTTTGAGAGTTACTTTTCACTGGACAGAGATGATATTTGATTTTTTAATTTTTAATTTCTACACATAAATATCTGGAAATTAAATTTTTTTTCATGAATGACTTTGCAGAAAATCACAAAGTATCTTCAAAATCGCATCTCCATGGTCTTGAAGGTTTCAAATGGGTTTTATTACTGTTGACTTATACCCTTAGTTCTGTTTTGGAGACCCACTCCTTGAAGGCTAAAGGAGGAGAATTGTATTAATTAAGGATTATTTTTTGATGTTCAAATAAGTGGAAAGGTATAAAAAAATTACCACATAAACAGAATTTTCCACTTGAAAAATTATAAAGAACAATGAGCTATATCATATTATAATTATTAAAATAGCCAAATCTAATATTATGTTTTCTTAAGATAATGGAAAATATCTAAACAATTCATCTAGTCTTTGCCCTACTATAACCTTGCTTTTTCTAAAAAATTACACTGACTTTGAAACAATCCCAAAATAGGTGGAATAATTAACAGAGCTATAATCACTGTTATAAACCTCCTGAGAATAGTCACTCTAATAAAACTGACATATTAAAGACTACAGAAAAACATCAGGTGCAACTAAACATGATTAATGACAAACCAACTAATTTCACATGCAAAGAATATTAAACAGTTGTGGACTTTGACTTGTATCAAACTTCCTCATTAATCTAATCCTTTGATAAGAGTAAGCATGCTACCAGTTACTTTACTTTGCTCGCATATTAGAATCCCACACTCTTGCTGCTTTTTTTAAATTTATTTTATTTTATTTTATTTTATTATTTATTTTATTATTTTTATATATATTTATTTTATTATTTATTTATTTTTATTTTTTATTTTTTTATTTCAGGAAAATACGAAAGTACAAACATTTTGGTTACATTTTATATCTTTGCCTCTCCCTAGCAAGAGTTAGAGGTATGCCCCTACCCTTCACAATGCTCACCACATCCCTCAGATGTGGATCTACCCACCCCTGAAACCCTGGTGAACACCACCACCATTTGAGCACCATAGTGTTAATCAGTCAGTACCAATTTGATGGCGAGTACATGTGGAGCCCATTCTTCCTATCTTGTCACCTCACTTTGGATAATGGGCTTAAGCTCAATCAACGATAATATAAACTGTGCCAGCTCACTGTCGTTTCTTAAAATTGAGTAATATTCCATTGTAAACATATTCCAAATACTCTTGGTGCTTTAGCGGATTTTTGCTGGCTAAAGTACAAAGAGAATCCTAAAATTTGATGAAATAACAGTAAAGAAGGTAATTTCTACAAAATCTTAATTTTTTTCGATGTTCAATTTGATTAAAAAAAATTGAAAGTCCTCATGTTATTATGTGTTACCCTTTTCAACGTTGTGACCAGTGTGTCTTACTGGCCTTGAAATTTTTAAGTAATTTGGCAACCAATAGTTTTGCTCTTGTTTCTTTCATAAGTTCCTCTTTTGAAAATTTTCAAATGAAGGGAAAATTGAATATTGTGGTTTCTTATCCATGTGTACTCTATCAACTGTGAAATTTTTACCCAACTGAAAGTGAGATATTTGGCATAGCCATTATATTAGAAGGAGGGATATTGACTATATACTATGCATCTTCCATCTTATGATATAATACCTTTTCCACTGTGTAATGCAACTATTCTTGATGTCAGTAATGTTTCCTCTGGGGAAGCTCCTGTTTTACATAGCAATAACTGGGACCATGATATTGAGTAGACAGACTGAACATTATTTGGCCTGGGGAAGGCACTGCCTAAGATTACTTCTCTGTATATCCCTGAAATGTAACCATGAACCACACAATTGTTCCTTGTATCAAGGATCAATTTCTTGAATTTCTTTCCTTATGTTTATTTATGTATTTATTTTTGGTTATACTCTTTCTTTTGGCTGTTCTTAATTTTCATAGCTCAAAAATCACCTCAAGGTTAGCTTACCACAACAAGAAAAAGAAAAAAAAACTGGCTCATATTTTCTAACCCTCACTTCAAACCTGTGTTTCTAGAGATGCATCTCTCTCTAAGGCAGATGAAAGTAAATATATTGGGGTTACACATGATGAGTGCATAGATTTCTTTAAAATTATAACAGGATATGGTAGCTGCCTTTGAATTCTCAACCTTTAAGCCGGTCAGCAAGAGTAAACTTGGAACTTTGAGGGCAACCTAAGTAATAGTAGCAAAGGCAACAACAAACCTTAACTGAACACTTACTATGTGTCACACACCTTGCTAGACATTTTAACAAGAGTGTTTGTATTTATATCACACAGTTGTAATTAACTCCACAGTAAATGGGGGCTTAGAAGACTTAGGTCACATGCTCAACTCACCGCTGCTATGTGCTAGATCCAAATCTCCCTGAGGCCAAATACTGGTCTAACATGCTGACAAGCTTGAATGAGCACTGTGCCCTTCCTTTGAAGCAACTAAAAGTCAGCCTCCAATTTAATTGAGGCCTGCATATGGGATTCCATGGAATAACCTATTATTCCCATAAATAGAATAGGCTCTTTGAAGACAATTCTGGTTGTATCATGAAATTTTAAAAAATATAAAGAACTATCATTATTTTTCCTGGGACTCCCCAACAGTGAAGCATCTTCACTTATGTAAAAACAAAATGTCAGGTAGTGCCAGCCTAGGCTTTATGTCCTATTTTCCAGGTGTACACAATCAAAAGTTGAACCCCGATAAGGTTAGGAAGATAGCTTTTCAAATATTCTCAGGAGCTTCTAGAAAACAGACTGCTTTAAATTGACTTCGAACGAACAAATAAAAAGACACTCCAAACATGAAATGAAAGTTGCAGAAGGTTACAGAAATTCAAGAACAGAGGAAATGAAATTACAACCAAGCTAAAACGTATACAAGATCTCTTTATCAATAGATGGTTACTCATTTTATTTGTATTTTCAAATGTATACAACAGAATAGATAGAAATATGATGACTGGGGAAATAGGATTCTCTTATTTTGGTTTCTTAAGAAGATACTGTGGACACTCAGTTAATGCTAGAAAAAAAAACAGATTGTAACCTAATTAGGAATAATGTATGCCGTTCTTTTAGTATAAATTAAATTAGTGTAAATTTTCTTTTTTTTCTCTTAAATAATTTGTACACAGTAAAAGGGTAAATCCTGTCTTTTCCTTTTTCAATTTTTTAACATGATTTATTTCCATACACTTTGAATAAGACTAAAGATTAAAAATTTAAAAGTGAATATCATGCCTCATTTTCAGGTAACTTTTACGTATTTTCCTTTGCATAAAATAAAAATGTTGGGTTTAGTTCATTAGTGTGACAACTTATAGGCAGCTGCAAATAACGGACATTTTGAGGTGGGCTCTGTGTTCTCTTTTCTTAAATCTGGATTGACCTGGGAGTGCTTTGACAAATGAAATATGGCAGAAATTGTGTCAAGTTTTGGGTTTAGAATTTGAAATAAGTTGTAGCTCCTGCCTTTCTTGTGGAGTCCTGAGCCAACATATATGTTTCACTATCATGCTGGAGAGACTACATGGAGGGGCCTTAGGATCACATGGAAAGGAGGGAGAGGCCAGCTGAGCCCTGTTCCCCAGATCTCTCCTCCAAGATGCCATACATGTAAGTAAAGCCATCTTGGACATTCCACACCAGCCAAACCAAAACCTGAACTCCCCCAAATCACCAGTTAATCTCAGGTGAGCAATTGCATTTTTCAGCCAAATTCTACCTGTATTCCTGACCCATTTGATTGGAAGATAAAAGAAAACATGTTATTTAAGCCACTAAATTTGGAATGAGTGCATTATGCAGCATAAATCATTGGAAAACTAGGCATTCAAGCTTCTTCCAAGCAAAAGAGAAGCCCATATCTATAAAATTATTTTAAGAGTTTAGAAAGAAAAGCTACTGTATCACATCACCCCAAAACTGCCTTGAAAGCAACATGGCATTACATAATCAGTTTACTCCAACTAGAAGGTTCTTTAACTCTGAAATCAAAGAGATGGCCCTTGTCAGAAATAAGGATAATTGTCAAGTTTTAAAATTAATATATAGAAAAACTTAAGACTATCTCATTGTATTATTGTTTTTAAAATAGAAAAGCAGGTTTAGAAAAATGTACAATAGTATGTTTCATGGACTTTGTAATAATGTATATCCAAATGTATGCTCACATATAAGAAATTATTTTAACAAATATTTATTGACCTTACACTATATACCAAGCCCAATTATTAATCTTTCCATTATATGACAAGTACTAGAGCTCATATTTTACTGAGTATAACCAACATTACTAAATAAATAGGTAGCTAGATGTCTTATATCTGTCCAAAACATTAACAGTCCCAAATATGTGTCATTTCATTTCAATGACTTTAATAACATCATTTAACTGCTTTCTGATTTTAGGCTTCTTTTTACAAGATCATGTATTATATAACACAATAAAACAAATATATCTGTACATAATTAGAAAGCTGTAGAACTGAGAAGAGAGTGCACAAATGTGTATCATGATTTCATTTTTACTAGAATAAATTGTAGTAGGAATTACTCAGGCTATCCCAGGGAAAGAAAATGGCTTGGGAAGAGAAGGATATAAAAGGGACATTACTCATATTTTATAATTTCTTTCTAGACTAGCCCCAGAAATTCAAGAAAGCATTTTCACCTACAGTTAAAATACTTGCTTCAGTTTGGGTAAGGTGGTTTTCTTGCAAAGGATGTCAACATTTCATTTAACAGACTAGCCTGAAATAATGTCTCAGTGCAAGTATCACTATTAATATTAATGTTCGTAAGTTATGTGAAGGAACAATATTGGTATAACCAGGTCACTCATGCAAATCATGAGACTCCCATCTTATATTAACAACTTCCCACCATAATTTGATCAGGCTCAGTGACCCAGAGGTAATAAATGAGTAAGACAACAAACAAAACAACAAATAAGTAAATCAACTGCCAATAACAGTCTTTCAAGCCATCCAATCCCCTGGGATTTATGTGTTTAATTAAGGAAAATAAATTGTGTTCTGTTGAATCACTAAGGACATTGTGAATCAAATAGTATTTAAATGATTTGTATTGCAATATTTGTGTACTAATTATATTATTCAATACTATATGTACAGGCAAGATAAAGGAAATAGAAATAAGATTTATTTTATCATGTAGTGAGTTTTGAAATCATGGGCTACTGGCCACTTCTTTGAAGCAGAACAGAAAAATCAGAATCATCATGAAACATACAAACATAAAAATACAGTTGTGGGTTTAGGATTCCAGTGTTCAATGAGTCTCCAAAGTCATAACTTTTGATCGTCATGGCAAATACTTTCCATTCTCTCAAAGAATATCCTATGATTAAATTATGATGATCAGTTCCACCTGACTAAACACATAAACAAACAAACAAAGTATAGCAGGCAAAAGTAACCAAACAAACAATAAAAACCATAAACAATAAGGTTTTCATTGGTTCCTATAATTTAACTGTTTAGAGTGGTTCAGGCAAGATTTCATGCAGTAAACCAAACAATGTCTTAAAGGAATCCTTTTCTATCCATGTTTTCCTATGACTCTTACAATATGACAATAAATCCATATGATGACATATCCTGTATTGGGTATATTTAGTAACTTAGACTCTAGAGTCAATTGCCTATGTTGGAATCACTGTGCAGCCTGGACTTCCTTATTGCTGCTTTGGTTTCCTCATCTGGCCCCACTATCCTTAACTGAAAGAGAGTACAGCAATGGTAACTGCCTCATATTATTGTCAAAATTAAATGAATTAGTAATAACTATTATGAACTTCTCATTCAAGTGTCTGATATTATGTAAATCCTATAGAAGAATAAAATATAATGATCAATGGTTATGATGGTCAGAAAATGACTCCAATGGTTTGAGACTTTACATCTTCCTAAAATACTTCACATCTTCCTAAAATATGAGACTTCTAAAATTTAATCCTCTCAAACTAAATTCTCTTACTCATTCCTAAACTAATCAGTATAAGTGTAAAAATTTGGGTCACAGTCTTAGTCTCATTGGAGCCCACTCCTAGAATTCAGAGTGGGGTCCATCCAAGCTAAATTAAAACATGTTCACCTCAAATTCCAAGTATTTTTTTTATATATATGTGCATTAGTATATTCCAATATATAATATGAATCAATACCTGAGGACTTCCTATATACACTATATATATTGTGCTAAAAACAGGGTTATATTCCACTGGATAGTCTAACATTTATGAACCTTTTAGATAACAATGTGTGTGAAAGTGTGTGTTTGTATATACACATTCAGAGCCAACATGTGTGCATGTGGGAAGGGAAGATAGGTTTATTTTTTATTGAAGTTTTTAAATAGTGGGTGAGGTTGAAACTGGGCAGGCTGAGTCGATAGGAATTGGAAAAATTTGAATTAGAGAATATTGAACAATATAGAATTTTTTCAGTTTGGTGCAACAAATTAACAACAGCAACAGAGTTTATATGAGAATAGTGAGAACATAAGCGAAACCATGATAGAACGTGTGTTTTAAAAGTAGCAGAAAATGAAGCTGAAGGAAAGAGGGGTTTTACTGTCAAGAGAAGGAAATTGGACTTGATCCCAAGAGGGGAGCCATAATAAATCCTTGAGTTTTTTACTGACATGATGAAACCAGAATTTCACAAGGATAAGTCTAACTTAAATGGACAGAGACTGCTAAAGGTAAAGGAAGCATTGACTAGATTATTATAGTAATTTAGGCTTGAGGTAATAGAGCAGTGGACTCAAGTGGCAGCAGTGGAACAAGCAGACACAATCAAGAACAGGCTTTAGTGAGAAACTAAAGTTTAGAAGATGAAAGGAAAATGGCAGGACCAATATTTTCCTGGGATTTTAGTTTAGTATGCAAAACCTCATGGTAGTACTGATATAAAAGAGGACAAGGAGAAAAAGTTAATATTGAAGAATGAATGCCAATTTTGATTGCTTGGTTTGTTATTCTTGAAAGTAGGGATTTAAAGTGCAGAAATCACAGCTGGAAAAATAGGAGTGAGGTCCATATGAGAGGTCAAACCTGGAGCATCCTCAGCACAGTCACCTGTATCTTCACGTATTTTAAAGTTAAACCTGGAAATTGCACTAGACTTTTGAATTTCAAACCAAGGGAATCTCATTTAAAATATCTCCATTTGTTAGGTACTGCTTTTTTTGAATCCTATGAATTATCTGATAAAAATAATAAAAACACCTTACCACAGAGTGATTCAAATGATTGGAATCCAACTTATTACCTATGCATAACCATGTTGCCATTATTTGTGATTAAATTTGGTGTGTTGTACAAATCCCTGGTACATAAGAGATTGGACTATCTGAAATGTGTCCTTTGTAAATTTTTCTTAATTAAGGAAATAGCACGTAGTCTAATTTATGGAATCAGCAAGTTTTCTTTAACTGAAATAGAAGAAGAATCAAGTCATAACCCATATAATGTCTTCTGTTGTCAGTAGGAAGCAAGAGACACATCTTACCTTATGCTGGATGCAAAGCAGATGCTGTTCAGTGGATTAGACTGTGGACCATTTCTTTTTTGTTTTGCTTTTAAGACAACATTTAAAAATGCCAGATTGTTCTAATCGCAGGTGTCAAGCATTCATTAGCTTAATGGAAAAAGGTAAAAGATTATGTATATAATGGTCACCTGGGGAGAAGATATATATTTACAGCACACAGCACTTACGTAGATAAATTGTAGACATAATAATCTTCCACAGGAGAGAGAGACAATTACTCTAATGGAAAGCAAGAAAATGTGATTAACATTAAATGCTACCTGAAGACATATATTTGTGGTGAGAATGACATGGAGAGCAGCCATGTTGGCCTTTTGGTGACAGAGGTAGGCAAGATAATAGATGTGTTGAGCTGCCTCAGTTAGAAAACAATTGCAGATTTGTTGTGTGTGTGTGTTTTTTTTTTTAATTTTTGAAGGAATAACACCTTATTTTTCCTGGTGTGGTAAACTGAGTTTCTAAAATGGCTTTCAAAACTGACTCACTTTATTTAATTCCTGACAAATATGGTGAGATGTAACTTCCACAATTGTATTAGGTTATTTGTTACAGTTGATATTAAGATAGGGAAATGATTTTGCTGTGCCTTATCTAAATACATGAGCCTTTAAATACAAAGAACTGTCTTTGTCTGGTAGCAGAAAAAGGACTGGATGGATTAGTGATACAATAGGCCACACGAGAAGAAATGTGGTGGCCTTAAGGAACTGAGAAAAGTTCCTGCCTGAAACCCAGCAAGCAAGGAGGATGTTGGCCATACCCTGCTAAGGACTGAATTCTGCCAATAATGGAATGAGCTTTGAAGAGGATCTCAGTCTCCAGTGAGAATATACTTGGCCAACAAGTTGATTTTGGCCCCTGAGCATAGAACCTGGGCAAGACAACTTATTTCTGACCTATAGAACTGTGGCTTAGAAAAGAAAATTTTAGAGAATAAATTCTTGAGTTTATTAGAGCTCAAAGACCAAAAATTTTACCACATGCTAATTGCCTACATTATGGACTTAAAAAAAATCATTTCAAATATATTCTGTGAATAGCCATGAATGAGAAAAATGAATGAGCCATCATTCAAGGTTAATTTAATGGAGAGAGAGTTGCAAAGAGTGCAATAACACAGTCATGTGCAGTATAATGATGGTCAAAGATAAATTGCATAAGATGGAGGTTCCATGCAATTACAATGGAGCTGAGAGTTCCTACCGACTAGTGACATTAGCCACCTCAAGTTTGTAGTTGCAATGTGTTATCCACATGTTCCTGGTGATACTCCTGTAAACAAATCTAGTGTACTGCCTGTTGTATAAAAGCCTATTACATACAATTATTTTAGTCCATAATACTTAATAATGATGGCTTACTTATCTACTTATTCACTGTACTACACATTTTATCATTATTTTAGAGTATACTACTTCCACTTATTAAAAAGAAAAGTTAACTGCAAAACAGCCACAAGCAGGTCCTTCAGAAGGTCTTGCAGAAGGTGGCATTGTTTTCATAGAGGTGACAGCTCCATGTGTGTTATTGTCCCTGAAGACCTTACAGTGGGACAAGATATGGAAACCAGTGATATGGATGATCCTGGCCCTCAATAGGCCTGGGCTAATGTGTGTGTTTGTGTCTTAGTTTTTAATAAATAGTTTAAAAAGTAAAAAAAGAAAAAGAGTTCTTAAATTGAAAACATATAAAATAAGGATATAAAGATACTTTAATAAAAAACAGAATTTACATTTGTATAGCTGTATGATATATTTCTGTTTTAAGCTAAGTGTTATGAGTCAAAAGTTAAAAAAATTAAAAATTTATAAAGTAAAAAAGTTAATTTATTATTGAAAAAAGAAAAAAATTAAATAAATTTAATGTGGCCTAAGTATACAGTGTTTATAAAGTCTGCAGCACTGCAAAGTAATGTCTTAGGCCTTCACATTCACTCACTGCTCACTCACTGACTTACCCAGAGCAACTCCCAGTCCTGCAAGCTCCATTCATGTAAAGTGCCCTATACAGGTGTACAATTTTTTAATCTAATGGAAATACATAAAAATAAAGGTGTTGTTATTGCAAAAGTGATTATAAGAGATTATAAATATTCATCTATTTTCAAGGGAGGGTAATACCAGGTTTACTGTGGCAGGTGGCAGCATGGAGCTTTGTGAAATGTCAGTGTGCTGTGATGTAAGCAGCAGATGAAGAAGGAAGAAGAAATTATTCTATTCTAATACCGCATTATCATTCATGTATTTGGAATCAAATTAATGTAGAATTTCTAGCTTTCAGTAAATCACTGGGCTGCACACTCATGCTCCTTTCTTTTCTGGCCACATGCAATTTCTATGTATTTCTGTCTCCTGGATTATTGTCACTCATTTCTACTTAAATGTGTTTATTCTCCAAATTTGTGGGAAATCATAATAATCCCTTGATTTTTGTACATCATTATTTTTTCCATTTCTTCTGACATTATTGTAAAGCTTGGCAAATCTGTTAGGTATAATTTTTTTCTATGTGATTACATTGGGGAATATAAAATCTTAACATTAGCTTTGCCTTCTTATGTTATGGTTGCTTATTTTGATGGATTTAATATTAAGTGATCATCATTTTAAATCGCCATTCAAGAGTAATAAATGTGACTTGATCTCTACATTATTATACAAATGAACCATGAAAATGATGCACTATGACTTCCAGATGGCCAGATTAGAAAACACTTTGAATTACCACACAGTCCAGGCTTCTGAAGAGAGCAGATAAGCTATTCTCCACTCATTCCTTCCACTGTCTTCATTTTTCCAACAGCATATACTCGCTTCATGTCTGTGTCATATTTTGGTAATTCTTGCAATATGTCATTATTATTATATCTGTTACGGTGATTTGTGATCAGTGATCTTTGATTTTGCTATTGTAATTGTTGTGGGGCACCACATCATGAACTGTGTCCATATAAGATGGAAAGCTCAATCTAGAAGTTGATTCTAACCCTCATGTAGGACGTTGAGGGGTTCAAGACATCAATAGAGGAAGTAACTGTAGATGCGGTACAAACAGCAAAAGGATAAGAATTAGAAGTGAAGCCTGAAAATGTGACTGAATTAATTAATGAATAAGGAGTTGCTTCTTAGGGATGAGCAAAGAAAGTGGTTTCTTGAGATGGAATCTATTCCTGGTGAAGATGCTGTGAACATTGTTGAAATGGCAACAAAAGATTTAGAATATTAAATAAACTTAGTTGATAAAGCACAGACAGGGTTTGAGAGGAGTGATATCAATTTTGAAAGAAGTTTTACTGCGGGTAAAATGCTATCAAACAGCATCACATGCTACAGAGAAATCTTCCATGAAAGGAAGAGTCAATCGATGCCACAAAGGTCATTGTTGTCTTACACTAAGAAATTGCTACGGCAACTCTAACCTTCAGTAATCACCACCGTTATCAGTCAGTTGCCATCAACAGTGAGGTAAGGCCTTCTACCAGCAAAAGTTTATGACTTGCTTAAGGCTCAAATGATCATTAGCATTATTTAACAGTAAAGTATTTTAATTAAGGTATGTGCATTGCCTTGTAAGACGTAAACACATTTCTCCTTTAACAGACTACCATATAGTATAAACATAACTTTCCTATGCACTTGAAAAACAAAACAAAAAAAATTCATGTCACTCTTTTTACTGCTATTTTCATTTTATCGTGTTTGTCTGGAACCAAACAAACAATATCTCTCAGGTATGCCTGAATTCCTGGTTTTCTGTTGTTCTTAAGCTTGATACCCTACTGTGACCTTAGAATAACTCCCAAAATTCTACGTGGTTGGGCGTCAACCTCCTTCTTCATCTGCAGTTCATATGATATTCCCCTTTCTCTTTGTTTTTAGACACTCACACCACTATTCAGTTTCTTTCATGTGCCACTTCTTATGCACGTGGAGATTTAGCTGTTCTTGTAACTGGACTACTCATCTCTTTTATCTTTTCTTAGTTAACTAACTTCATAACATTTTTCATATCTTATTTCCCTTAAGAAAAGTTCCTAACCACTTTGACTAGGTTAATTTTTTATAAGCCACCAATGCAAGTGCCTTGCATTCAGTTTCCTTATAGAGTTATAATTTTACTTTCATTTTTATGGCTTTCCTTTATAGCTTTGTCTGTTTGGCTACATTAACATTCATCATCTTTATTGCATCTTTGTCTTTGTCATCTACTACTAAAATAAAAGTCAAGAATAGGAAGAGTGGGAATACTGTGTTTTTTTTGTTTGTTTGATTTTTTTCATTATGAGAAATCTGAGTATCAGCATACCTACAAATACTAATTAGAAGTTACAAACTCGTACTGGGATATATACAAAAAATTAGAGTTACGGTTTTCACTTGATCTTGAAAAGGTCAACATAACCGTGGAAGAATCAGATTTAGGTAAAGGACTCAGTCACATATGCTAAGGTTGAAGGAAATTATGTTATGAGAGAGAGAAACTGGTTCATCTTCCTTGCATTTTAGTCATAATAGTCTAGAGCTCATAGTAGTTTCTTTAACTTTCTTTGTCCTTTGGCTACATTTATATAATACCATCTTATTTCTGGTTGATTAGACCTATTTGATAAAAATTATTGAAAAAATAAAATCTATAACCTGTGAACACACAGCTAAAATCAATCCCATAAATATATAAATATTTTACCTGGTGAACTAATTAATCAATGACTTTGTATCAACAAAATAATCCTATAAAGACATGTAACTCAAACACATAAGTACCTGGCATATGTGAAATATTATGCCATGTATTTATTTGCATAAAAGGACATATAATATGTTAATTCAAGTTGGATAAAGTTTATTTAGGAATATAAGTAGGACATAGCTAATTATAATATGAATTAAGTTGTGAACGTGTCCTAATATGGCTTAAAGTGTTTTCATTAAGCTTAAAAACAGTTTTTCTTGAAGATTTGGGATGGTCTGGCTTATTACACATCTGGCATTTCAGCAATTCACCAATGCTGCTATTGCCATTATGCAAAGACAAAAGAAAAAAATATATATCTCAGTGAATCAAGTGTTCATTTTTATTAAAACATCACAGAAACTGTTCTGACAAGAAAATCACTGAGTAATATCTGACCCTGTACCTCTCAGCTCCAAGTTTCTAGAGACAAGTTAAATATGTTGCTTGCATCCTGCTGTTGTGTGAATTTTCACAACCACTTTCTTTAACCTGTCTTTTCGGGTCAAAGACAGCTCCAGCCTCATAGGATATCTTCTTGCACTCAATGATTATCATGAAACTTACACTTTAGTTATTTCTTTCTTTACCCCAGATAGAGGAAATCTACTAGAATATCATAGAAATAAAATTTATTCACTTTTTTTTTTATTCATGGCTTTACTCCATTTAAAGTGTACAATTAAATGATTATTAGTAAATTTATGATATTGCACAGCTATTCACATAAATCAGTTTTAGAGGATTTCCTTCCCTCTATTGACACCCCTAATTCCCTTCCCCAACTACATTTCAAGCATGCCCCTCCCCTCCACAGTGCTCACCACATCCCTCAGATGTGGGTCGACCTCCCACCCTCCAAATCCCTAGTGAAACCACTACCTTTTGAGCACCATAGTGTTAATCAGTTGGTACCAATTTGATGGCGAGTACATGTGGGGCCCATTCTTCCGGTCTTATGTCACCTCACTTTGAATAATGGGCTCAACCTTAATCCAGGATAATATAAGCAGTGCTAGCTCACTGTCGTTTTTTAAAATTGAGTAATATTCCATTGTAAACATATACCAAATTTTAATAATCCACTCATGAATTGACGGGCACTTGGGTTGTTTCCAGGACCTAACAATAGTGAATTGTCCTGCCATAAACATTCGGGTGCAGATGTCTTTATAACAGAATGTCTTATGCTCTTTTGGGTAGATGCCTAATAATGCTATTGCTGGATTGAATGGCAATTCTATGTTTAGCTCTTTGAGGAATCTCCAAAGTCTTTTCCACAGAGGTTGCACTAATTTGCAGTCCCGCCAGCAGTGTAAGAGTGTTCCTGTCTTTCCACATCCTTGCCAGCATTTGTTGTTTTGCGATTTTTTGATAGAGGCCAATCTCACTAGGGTTAGTGGTATCTCATTATGGTTTTGATTTGCATTTCTCTAACGATTAGAGATGTTGAACATTTTTTTATATGTTTTTTGGCCATTATTCTGTCTTCTTTGGAAAAGTTTCTGTTCATCTCCTTTGCCCATTTATAAATGGGGTTGTTTGATTTTTTCTTGTTAATTCTTTTGAGTTCTAGGTAGATTCTTGTTATCAGA